>CABFWB010000547.1:0-10387 GCA_902151455.1 Timema bartmani
ACTGTCAGAAGTCAGCTGTGAGCTGTCAGCACCAAAGAAGCATGGGGCTACTGTAGCTTGTAAAGCATGAACAAGATCTCACCATTTTCCATTAATAGTTAATATTAAATGGCTGGACTTACTTTTGCGTTTAATTTTTTTTTCAAAGTTTTCTACTTTTAATTGTTAATTGTTTGCTAAAGCTTGCCCTAATATTTCTAGATTGTTATATAACTTGCAGCTGCTTGCGATCTTTTGTTCATGCTTCATTACGTACATTTCAGATTGTTAGGAAGTAGTTGGAGGATGTTCCTATATTTCTTTAGCTCTAGTACAAGCCAACAGAAGGTTAAAATATGTTAACCTCAGGGTGAAGGTTCAAGAGGAATGTAGTTTAAGGTGCTGCCCTGGTGTACCTTCGTCTTTAATGAAGATGATTAAGCTTGATTCACACATTCCACGAAAAATAGAAAACAGAATCTCCGCAGTAATTCACACACTTTAAATTGACCCATGATGCATTGCAACGCTTTAAAACAGCTGATTATCAATATATATTATTTTCTAGTGGATAAACATATATTTTAGATCCTTGTCCCGATGGTTGTTTACAGATTATAATGCTGTGTCGTGGCACAATCATATACATCGATTTACATAAACGAGTTATTTCAAATCTCCTCACAACGTCCAACGAAGCTGTCTGCTAGTTTCTGGCTGTAGAGCGCATGCGTTGACAAATGCGCATGCGCATTGATTTGAGATGGTTGGTTCTGAGATTTGATTGGTTCTCCTGTGACTAACATCTCGAGCAGATTGGACAAAGTAGAGAATAGTTGAACTTTAGCAGAACAGCTCGCGCCGATTAAGCGGAAATCTTGTGATTGGCTTAGAGCGCGACACGTGACCACGTTTCTGTTCTGCGCTAGTTTTTCGGCGAACGTGTGAATCCACAGTAAACCTCGGTTGAGGAAAAAGTACTTTCATTCAACTGGTCGAAGATCGAACCTTGGTTTCTTGGAGCACCTGACTCTTCTGACTGTTGCCTAATATTTGTCATATATTTAAAAAATCTTTAGTTAGTAATGAACATAATTATTGAGTAATTTTAATAATATAATGATTTTTTGGCTGTCAGTTAAAATAATCGATTTATTCGAATAATTTTGAAGATTTGTAGGGGGACTAAGGAATAAACTCTCATGCTTTCTAATAATTAGGGCTCAGATGATGATGATAGGCATTATTAAAAGATTTTCAATAAATAAACATCTAAAATGTACTCGCATAAGAGGTATTGCTACCTTATTTATTGAAACACACTCGTATTATTATTATTATTATTATTATTATTATTATTATTATTATTATTATAAACATTATAAAGCCATATATCAAATACAACATAATTAAAAAATGAAATAACTAGTTTAGACTTTAAACTTTATTTAAACTGCATTCACCTTGACAAAAAGTTATTAGTTTTATTACTTTTATATTAAGCTGGTTTTTCAAATATAACCTTCCTATCCCTAAAACCATTGGCGTCATATGCGTTTATCCCGGACGGGTAGTAAGAAGTGGTACTAAAAACAAAGACCTACTATATTATTGAAATACTAGTATTATGTGTGTTATTAGATAAGGTGGGGAGATCATGGTTCGATTCTGGTCGGGTGCGCTTAGAATGTTTCTTTTCCTTAATGGTTTTACACTCTCTCTCTCTCTCTCTATATATATATATATACAAATGCTGTTGCACTTCCTCAAAGTTAAAATTTCCCAATCCCTAACACATTAGTGTAATTAGTACATAGGCGTATAACCCGAACCGGTAGTAAGATGCAGTACTAATTAACTAAAATTAATTACTATTTATTTCCAATGTGAAAAGAAAGAAGAAAATGACCAACAAATAAAAAACAAAATAATAGAATGATATAATATACTTTTAATTCGAATGCATTTTGAATTGCTTTTCGATGGTTGTCCATGCATCTAAGAATACTTAGCATGGAATTAGCTTGAGAATGATCGCGAACCGCAAGGTCAATTATAAAGGAGCAAAGAATTATGTATTTTTGAAAATAAATCTAAAGAAACAATTACTTTGTAATTAAATATCACAGTAAACACACGAACTATTAGGGTCAACATTGTTGCTTGTCGCTGTGGAAAGGGCAGAAAGCGATAGAATCGGTCAATTTACAGCGGTCAGCCTCATCGAGTTAGTTTTCATTCTATTATACCCAACGCTACGTTCTATTAACGACCAAACGTAAGGGATGGTGAGGAAAAGGTTAGCTGGGAAGACATGCATCCTCATTAGTGGACGAATAGAATAATGAATAAATCACAGTTTTGGACGTCACCTACAGTGCATCTGAGTGGGCTTTTAACCCTGACCCGTCAGTCAACGGCACTTAGCTACAACGAGAATCTAACGTCTTAAACCACTTGTCCACCACTGCTAAACGTTACCTACCTTGACTTGCTAAATTATTCTAAGCTGAAGCTGTCATTTTTCACTCTAGAATCATATTTATCGCAAGTAGGTTTCTTTGCTAGCTCCGAATTATTTCTTGAGTTCACGTGAACTGTGAACACTCTCTTATCAGAGTGGGTAGCGTGTCTGCATACTGATTTAACAGTCCCGGTTTAGATTCCCGAAATGGCCAAACAATTTGTAGTTGGTGAAATGTGGTCTTCCTCTTTGTCAGAGATGAATTAACGGCCGGGAAGCTGGATGTTGTGTCTGTTCTAGATTTAATCTAGTTTATAAGTCGTGTGCTGATATAATCAGTAGGTTCAGAAAGTGCACGTTAAATACCTCACATAAACATGTCCGGACGTACGCTAATTATCTATGTGTATAATCACTGGAGCATAAGTCAGATGACCTTGCCTCGCTATAAACGCTGCGCTTGATATACAGTGTTTAAAAAGTGTGTGACCTGCCTCTCTTCATTATACCGCCATACCTGAACAATGGGACGTAAAAACGGTAACAATGGTGATTGTTCGCAATCAGAGGACATTGGCGTACTGAACTGGGATTTCACACTTGTGTATCAAGTTTCGTGGAGCTGGTGGTTTTACAAGTTTACTTAGGTCTGTGAGGCGGCCGATGGCTTCGCTAGACTGGTTTAAGTTGCGATCGATTGACTGGCGGTATTCAAGTTGACATGGAAAGATAGAATCATAATTTGGGATGAGACGAGAAACTGTTTTTCTTTCTCTTGAATGAAACAATACAACACAAATATTATACATAAAAATAAAAGTTGCATAGAAAAAAATTACTTGTGCCATCAGAGAATATATGGAAAACCTGGAAATGTTAAAGAAAATTAAAACTTGCGAGGAAATAAGCACAATATCAGGGAATTTAGAGTTGCCAGAAAATCATGGAAAGTCAAGGAATTTAAAACTGGCAATAAAATCTGAGGAATTTCAGGGGAATTTAAAACTGGCAAGAAAATCTAGGGAATTTCAAGGGAATTTAAAACTGCCAAGAAAATCAGGGAAATTTCAATGAATTTAAAACTGCCAAGAAAATCAGGGAAATTTCAATGAATTTAAAACTGCCAAGAACATCAGGGAAATTTCAATGAATTTAAAACTGCCAATAAAATAAGGGGAGTTTCAGGGTAATTTAAAACTGCCCAAAAAATCAGGAAAATGTCAGGTATTTAAAACTGTCAAGAAAATCAGGGAGATTTCAGGGAGTTTAAAACTGCCAAGAAAATCATGGAAATGGCAGGAAATCAGGAAAATGTCATGGGATGTTGTAATCAATCATTTATGGAAAATGGTATAGTTTGCTGTCTAGGGGAAAGAAATGTATTTATTACGTAGGCCTACTATTCAAACACTTATTTTTTTAAATCCAATATTATGTTTATTAGTGTTTAGTGCACTACAAAAATAATTATTTATAAACTGTGCATTTATTGTATAATTTCTATTTTTATAAACATCTTAATAGATTCCGATATAAGTTCCAGTCTATTAAATCTGGATATTTGGATCAGGGAAACGTCAGGCCACCCTAAGCTAAAATAGATTACATAAGATACATAAGAAGGCTACAACTTTTAATTTAACTAAATTATAATAATTGTTCTCAATTTATGTGAAAAAATAAATCGATACATACAAGGTCGCACCCAAACAAAATATTATTTTGGGGGCTGTTTTATCTGTGGGGGCGCGTGGTAAGATCCCCCAACAGGAGATACAAGAAATAGTTTTAATATAAGTCCCGCTGGAGGTTATTAGTTGCATAATTTGAATGGTTCATGTTATGATTTTCATAAGACTCAAAATAGCTATTAGACTGCCGCCATTTTGAAGATAAATACAAAAATATATTATTAATACATTTGAGAAGGGGGTTGAACCCCTAAAACCACCTCCACTCTTTTTTTTTACACCACTTCTTACTACCTTTCTGATTAAACGCTTGTGAGTTAGGGATTAGGGTGGTTGAATTTAGAGGAATTGTACTCGTATTTGCGTGGAGAGAGAGAGAGAGAGAGAGTAGAAAACCATTTAGTAAAAACCACACTCAAGCCTACACATGACCGGGATTTGAACCCTAACCTCCACGTCATCAGCAATCTAGTCGATTGCAAGAGTGACACCTTGGACCATGCGGCCACAGAAGTGGGTGACTGAAAATGGCATGAACTTCCAGTATCAAGAAAGGTACTTGAGAGATAAGAATAAAATTTACATAAGATTAAAAATGTAAAATTATTTATAAACTAAGAGCTTAAAAATAAAAATCATGTTGTAAAAGCACACCAATAAAACTAGATGTTTTGAAAATTATTTCTTACTTCGATAGTTTTGGTCGGGGCCTAAGTACAAAAATAGATTATTTTCATATTATCAACAATATGTTGAGGTTTTTATTCGACTGTATTTTCAGACCAATGCTATATTTAAATTGGTAAACCTGTTTATAGGCTCGTTCGATAAAGCTTTTGTTATTTTCCGCTGGTTCCCATGAAACTAATGAGCGCACAAAGACAGGGGGAAATAATCCTTTGAGTCTCCTTTTGGCCAAAGAGTTGGTTCTTTGCTATGCTTTGTGCAACACATCTTACTATATATTCTGATTATCCACGCACAGATTCACACTAATCGGGGAAAGATGGAGATGATACAATTTGTAAGAAATGTATCTGCATTTTTGTTGAGCTAAGAGTGAGAAACCATTTAGAAAAAAAACCCACCAATAAAACCTCAGAACATACAACCTGATCTACCCTGAACGGTATCAAGCTTATCTTACATTATTTCCCTATGCTATACCTTATAAAACAGGGTCATATGTAGGTCTAATAGTAGATCTCAGTCAGATCTACTAAAGGTGTTTTTTCCTAAACGTTTTCCCAACTTTCCCCTATGAAAAGGTGGGGGCATTTTCTTTAAATTACACACTCCTCGTGTCTACCCCACTAGTTTAAATATTCGAATAGCCTCAGCAGTTATACACCGAATTTTATAGGAAGAGTCTTATCTAGCAGCTAGAAAAAAAAAATTATATCAACTTTCAAGTATTTTTACGTCAAGCTATGTGATATGCAGTTATCACTTTTTATAGATAATATCAATATCTATAAAATAACACCAATATGATGGTAAAATGTTATCATTGTTGACAGGAAAAAATAAGCTTGTACAGGGTGGATCAGAAACAATTAGACGATCTCTGCTGAGGAAAGTGATGGACAACTTGCTGAGGTTTGTCTGATGTCCGGTGGAACTCACCTGAGTGACATTATATTCAAAGAGTGAAAAAGTGTAGTATGTAGTTTACTTTTATTTAGCTAGTGAATGTTCACTTTTCAATGAAAGTGTTAGTTTTCAATTGTTTCAGCCCCACCCTGTATATTATAAAAGGTGCTTCAAATGCCCATTCGTAAGAAAATCGAGGTACAGTAAGACGTGGTGAATGGCATATTATAAACAATACTAATGCAAAGGCCAAGTACACTACACTATAGCTACTTTCTACGTGAGTCTTTATTGTCAAATGGAGCAACACTACTATAACGCACTTTTTTCCTCTATCCCTTATAATGATGTATTGTGTCCCTGCGAATAAAAACTAACAGCCCAATGAGCGATCGTACGGCTGCGTTGGAAAGAGAGAGAGAGATAAGCACAAGCCGGTTCCTGTTATTACATTTTCATGACGACTCCTCTTAATAATGTTCTCGGACGGGCAACTAAAGTCCTTTCGCCATAGGAGTGGTGGTAGCTGACAGATAGCAAAAATGACAAAATCTCCTCTCATGTATCCATCCGCCAAACTAGATGTTTGTCACTTTTGGCAATCAAAACTTTCACAACGAAAACATTCTGTTTTTATTTAGTATAAACAGTTTTTAAATTATTGAAACACAAACTTATAAAAATAGCTTTGGATGTTACTTTTGTTGTTGTTGTTGTGAAAGCGGCTTTTGTGGTTCACTTAAAAATGCTTCACAAACTAGAGCTTCTAAAAGGCTGCGTTCTTTTCACAACTTAAGATGGTGAACCAGATGAAACTCAGGTAATGGATGACGTCATGCAATCAGTGTTCGGGTGTGATTATGAGACTCTGTTTATAAAATAAAAACGTTTTATTTTGAAACTTATATTTTGAATGGCACTTTCACTTAGTTATAAAGTCACATTTATATATTTTTCTGGCCAGTTATAAGACATTAAATGTGTGAATATACTGATTTGTTATTTAATGAACTGTAATATCTCTTATTGCCACCAAAAAATATTCTTATTAATATATTTTGTTCTTTCGATAAGTTACGAAAAAAATAATTATACACTAATAATTCTTAGGGAAGTGTTTTTAGGAGGGTTTATTAACACTTTTGATTGATTTTTTATTTTTTTATTTATTTCAGGTAGTATTTAACGTGCTCTTTCTGAACCGACTGATTATATCAGCACACGAGGATTTATTTGAGGGAGTTAGAAAGGGCCTACCAATTTTTCCGGGAAAGGTATTCGCACATACCTTCTAGAATCTAGGGTTCTCTTAAATGGTACCTAAAGCTTTACTTCCCCTCTGAAGGAAGTTGTGCTACGGATCTTTATCACTCAAGAAATAGCCATCGACCCCAGCTGGGTTTGAACCCACGAAAATTGATTCTTGAGGCGAGCACCTACTCCAAGGACACCGCGGTCGAATTTAGATCAATAATAAACCCAATATTTCTAAGAAAATAATAACTATTTCATCACAGACTAACATTAGCGACTAAACCAGTGTTTGCAATGAAACTCTCCCGCCAGCTTAGTTACCACCACTCCACTGGCGTATCGACTGTAAGGCCTACTACACATAGCTGTTTTTTGGTCCCCCTGGTTCATTTTCCCGGACCATGGAGTGTAATGTGGAAAATGAAATCTCTTTTAATGTGAAGTATGAAGGCAATGTTATTAACTGACCCCCTTCACCCTTCTCCTCTCATTCTCCTCATGTGAATGTATGTGGATGTGTGTACTTAGGAACTCAATTAAGATAAGGGGTATTCAGGAAATGTCCATCATCCGAGTCAGTCGTATCAGCGAGTTATCAGCAAGTCAGTCAATTAGCATCAGTATACCATCAAGGAGAAATAGTTTGTTGTTCTGCGTGGGTTTAAATTACTCTCCGTACAAAAACTCGTATGTATTTTTTTTTTAAGTAGATACTTTATTTTATTTTATTTTAATTTAAAGTATACAATTCTGTTTATGAACTAATTTGAGTGTTAAAAGCTTCATCAGTGATGATGAGCGGGAAACATGTCTTATGTTTGTCTAGGTGTTCATATAAACTAGCTATCACATTTGTGCTGTCACAAGTGTGCTAGTTCAGGACCCACATATTTATTGAAGAAGCTAGATATATTTTATATACCCACTCGTTATCCGTTTGGGATACACGTATTTAATAAATATGTTAGGATTTAGGGTAAAACAGAAATCAGAGAAGGTAAGAGAGTGAAACTATTTAGAAAAAAATAACTTCATTACATCCAGCTGAGATTTGAACCCCGACTCTTCCGTCCATCATTATCAAATAGAATTAGAGGTGCCCATCTCCATGTTTTTATCGTTACTACAGTCTTACTGGTAATTCTGTGAACAGTAGACTTCGCTTCCTCCATGTTATTATTATTATTATTACTACAGTCTTACTGGTAGTTCTGTGAACAGTAGACTTCGCTTCCTCCATGTTTTTATCGTTACTACAGTCTAGTAGTTCTGTGAACAGTAGACTTCACTTCCTCCATGTTCTTATTGTTACTACAGTCTCTTTGAATCTCAAGTTGAAATACATCATGTAATTAATATCTCCTTGGATTTGAAGTTGATATTTTTCCTTGGTGATCAAGTTAGACATAAAACAAATAATACTATGTATTCAATAGTATATTGCATCCATAGAGAATAACAGTGGCTCATGCTGTTTAAGACCTCAGTCTCGCAATAGATATATATTTAGAAATATGCCCTTGGTACTAGATTGGTTTATTAGAACTATAAATTCAAATCACTTGAAATGAGCTAATAAACGAAAAACTAATAACCAGATCTAAGCCCACATAAACCTTTCGGCCTACCTAGGTTCAAAGAATATTCTTGCTTGATATCCTTAAATATGGTACTCTCATTTGAGAGTTATTGTGGAGCATATATCTGGACAGAAAGATGAAATGCCAAATGGTCAAGTCAAAACCCCACCTCGCTTCGCTCGGGCAGTACATTTTTTACTTTAACGTTTGGCCTTAAGATCTAGAAGTATGGCAGGCATTGTTTTAGGCACAATTTTATTTTGACTTGCACCTACAAATGGTAAAATCTTCATTCGATCACCACGTCTTGCTACCCCTACAGGTTATACACTTATGTACTTATTATTCTAATGGTTTAGGGATGAGGAAGGTTGAATTTAGACCAAGTTTACCCGCACTTACGTGGAGGGAGAGTGGATAGCTGGAAAAGTCACCGTTAGTACACCCGACCAAGATTTGAACCCCAATCTCCCCGTTATCGGCAGTCTAGTCTATTGCGAGAGTGATGCCTTAGTCCGTTACTTGGCAACCTGGGGGTCGTGACGCAGTATGAGTCGGGTCGCAATGCTTTTTGGCGTTGGCGCTTTTTGTTTACGTTTTAAAGTGATTATAACGACAATAGGAAGGTGCCAAATTCACATAGAATTATAAAAGGTAAATGATGGATTAAATAGCCAAGTTACTGGTATTATATATGTTGGTTACGGTTATAGCCTCATCTTGATGTCATATTCTTTAAATTGAAAAATGACAACTGGACACGGGAATTGAACCCTGGACCTTTGGCTTAACACACCACTGTTATAACCACTGAGCTATCCAGAAGTAATCTCGTGCACAGGGTAATTCTTCACTTATATTTTAAGGCAGTCTGTGAAGTACTATTGGCAGCAAAAGGCCAACTACCGAGTCGAAGGTGACTTCGTTATCTGATAGCTCGTGATATTAATTTACTACACATTTGTAGCCAACTATTTACACACGTCTATCACAGACTCCGCCTTAAAATATGAGTAAAGAATTACCCTTAGCACAGGATGATTCCTGGATAACTCATTGGTTAGAACAATGGGATACTAAGCCAAAGGTCCCGGGTTCGATTCCCGTGTTTAGGTATAGTTTTTCAATTTAAATAATAAATGTGGTAATATTATAAAAACGAATAAGTTACTATTTGTGTTCCTTTTGTTTACTCAGCTCTGACATTTGCTCGCTGAGCTAGTTTACTGTGATAGTGTCGTGTCTAGCTGAGATGAGCTTCTAGCATAGCTCGTTGAAAGGTCAAGGTTCAAATTCCGACCGGTGGTAGGCCTACTGGGGGATTTTCCTAAACATACACCCCCTTCTTCCTCCACGCAAATAAAGGCACTTTTTTTTAAATACATTCTACCTACCCTACAAGTGTGATTAATTTGAATAGCCTGTATTGGTAGTAAGATCAATTGAAAATAATGATTTAAAAATAAGCAGATGAAAGCTTGTATAGTTATCAAGGGGTCTCGATGCTCTCAAAGACAAAAATTTGGTTGAAACCTCGAAAAAAGTAGGGAAAGCCCACGTTAGATGATGCGGCCACTGTAGCAGGGTTATGGTTTCTAAACCCAGGTAGGATTACTTTATGTAATATAGAATTGAAATACCCCAGGTCAACTGATTTAGTGTAAGATTTTGTTCGAGTCTCTTCCTTCCAAACGACCAAATTTAATTTTGTCCAATATTTGTCCATCATTGTGTTTTATTCATTCCTTGCTTTTCATTGTCTTAACGTTTACATTTATTTATGGGGTAATCCATAAACCACGCAACGCTTTTTATTAACTTTTATT
>CABFWB010000547.1:34150-51222 GCA_902151455.1 Timema bartmani
TCCGGTCTTGTATATTACCCACTTCAGTGGCCACGTGGTCTGAACCAAACACTGTTGCGGCTTCGGTCTTGTATATTACCCACTTCAGTGGCTGCGTCGTCTGAACCAAACACTGTTGCGGCTCCGGTATTGTATATTACCCACTTCAGTGGCCGCGTGTTCTGAACCAAACACTGTCAAGGGTCCGGTCTTGTATATTACCCACTTCAGTGGCCACGTGATTTAAGGCGCTACTATTTTATTATTATTTAGCACCGCATCTTACTACCCGTTTGGGTTATACGCTTAAGTACTAATTACGCTAATGAATTAGGAATGGGAAAGGTTGAATTTAGAGGAAGTGAACCCGCATTTGCGTGGAGGGAGAGTGGAAAACCATTTAGGAAAAACCACCCCGGTTCACCCGACCGAGATTCGAACCTTGATCTCCCCGTCCTCGGCAGTTGAGCTCAACACGAAACCAGTGCGTTAGCTAACTACGCCACCGAGGCGGGTAGCTAAGGCGCTACCCTCGCAGTAGGCTAGACTGATGATGACTAGGAGATTGAGGTTCGAGTCTCGGTCAGGTGTAATGAAGGTGGTTTTTCAAAATGGTTATAGACTCAACTTCCGTGTGAATGCGGGTACATTTCCTATAAACATAAGCTTCCTAGTTCCTAAAACCATTAACGTTATTAGTATATAAATATATATATATATATATATAATTCCACCGATAAAACATACGAATGATGAGAAAATATTGGTCGCAGCACTGATCGCGACGGAACAAGGATAGGATCTGCCGAGATTTTGTCTCAACCGTGTCCTTGTGTATATTCACCCGCTCCAGCCTTGGTCGCGACGAGGATACGATACGACACGGTCTAGGGCAACTGGGTGCCGCCATATTGGCGACGCCAACTGGGCACTGGCAAGACTGGGCGCCAGTGTAAAAACGTAATGATTGTTTTTTTTACGTAAATATTCATTTTTGGAGCAGTTAAAAGAAAAAAATAACAGAGGAACCTTAATTTGTTTGTATTTATAAAGTTAGACTACTTGATATTGAAAAAAATCAAACTCATAAAAATGAAAATACCTAACCTAACCAAACCTTATTTTTTTTTACAATTAAAACCTTCCTTTTTATATTTTTCATAATTAAAACACACATTTTTAAGGCCGCGCTAACTTTATACTTGATATTTTAAATAATATTAAAAAAAAATTAAACATATAAACTTGAAAAATACCTAGCCTAACCTAATTTTAGTTTTCTTTATAGTTAAAACACAATTTTTTTTCTTTTTACAACTAAAACACACATTTTTAAGGCCGCGCAAACTTTATGAATACAAACAAATTAAGGTTCCTCTTTTATGATATCTTTAAAACAACGCTAAAAATGAATATTTACGTAAAAAACAATTATTACGTTTTTACAATGGCGGCCCCCAGTTGTCCGGATCCGGATACGATACGAGCGTGGACCCGAATAGTAGCAACTAAACGACTGTTTCACGTCCATGCGATCTTCCAAAATCGGGCAACCCGATCTCTGTATTGTGTTGTCATGACTCCATTGTAGCCGATATCGGTCACCTTGCGATTGCATTATAGAGATAAGAATAGCCACGGAGTTTGCATTGACTCTGTGCCGCTCTAGGCGCTCCTTTATCTGTTTTCTCCTTGGAGCTAATTAGCCAGCCATGGAACACACAATGTGCTTTGAAGTCTGTGGGGCTTCCACCATCGCCCCATTTGTCTTTTTATTCTACACGACACGAGCTTTTTGATTCCGACATTAAGTTTTTAATTAGAATTTTCTTTCAGAAATAGATTGAACGGTTCGGAGTCATTAGTCTCACGGCGCGATTAGTTGTTTGGCTTCTATGTATCGGTCGTGGAGGGCTCCTACCGGACGCTGATTGGCCTTAGCGCTCGTTGTTTGATTAGTCGAGTCTCTGTCGACACAACTCTCGTTTGGCGCGGCTTTCATTGACAGGAGACTTTAAAATAGAACTGGGAGAATACAACACAATAACCATTTTAATTGACTCTATTTTCATTTAAAATAGGAAAACAAACTTGTAAGCATGATAAAATCTTCTACTATTAATTTGTATTTAAGGTGGTCCGACACCTTAACTCACTAGTTGGCGTGCCTTTCTTTTGTTTGGGTTCGGTTCCCGGCATGGCCGAAAAGTTTTTCATCGTTAAAATGTGGAGTTACCCTTTCACAGTGATGATTTAACGTTTGGGGGACTGGATGTTGTGTCTATTGTAGATTTTAGTTTGTTTGTTTGATATAATCAGTCGGTTCAGAAATTGCACGTTAAATACCTCAAATAAATTAAAAATATTTAAGGTACCGCTATTTTACGTGCACTTACTGAACCGACTGATTATATCAGCACACGACATAATATAAACTAACTTAATTCTACAATAGACACAGCATCCAGCTCCCCAGACGTTAATTTATCACTGTTAAAAGGGAAACCCACATTTCACCGATGATACATTTTTTCGACCATAGAGGGAATTGAACCCGGAACCCTTAAAATAGTAGGCAGGGTAACGTACCCACTGTGTTAAGTTGTAGGACTTTTGGAAATATTAGGCCTAATAATAGGAGGGATTTTTATCTATTTATTTTACTCAATGATAATGATCTAGTGGTTTTTTTTACCATGTTTTACTAATCGCCCGAGCCATCCACATTTAATTACGTAAACAAGATAGGGATGAGTAGGGTATAATTCAGAGTAAATGTAACTACGAGTGCGTGGAGAGAGAGTAAAGAACCATTCTAGGATAAACCGCCCTCGGTACACCCGGCTGGGATTCGATCCCCGTCACTGAACAAACCAGGCCAGATGATCCTGAGATATAGTCGACATGTCCACCGATGCGGGGTAGAACCCTCCTTTTTTTTACTTTCAAATGTAATAGTATTTATGAATTGAACCGGACGCGCACAAGAACGTTCCAATAACCTTGTATACATTTATTCTCACATTAGATGCGATCGGAGGCACGAGATACAAATGGCGGTTCCTCACACCTCCAAGAAAACAAATCATATATATATTATTTCTGTTGTCAACATTCCTTTTTCTCAACTAATACAAAGCCTACAGCGATTAATCTATCAGTGGTTAGGATTTTTTTTAACAACTTCTGACATCTCATACTCAGTTTACGTTAAAATACATTGTTTGTTTAGAATTGAAGTTAAAAGAAAAACTTATATATTATTTCTGTTGCCTTTGCAATGACTCTCAATAAGTTTCAGGGACAGACGCTTCAAAGAGCTGGATTGTACTTGCCAAATGCTGTATTGACTCATGGACAACTCTATGTAGCCTTTTAAAGAGTCACTAAGTCTAACAATATTTTTGTATCAATTACCAGAAAATGACAAACACAAAATTCAAGATGATTGTATTCTGACATCAAATATTGTATACAAAGAGGTATTGTAAATTGTAAATACGTTAATAAACTCTCTTTGCTATTTTGTGTATACACTTCGCTGATTATTTAATTTCAACAACCCAACTAAAGACTAAATTTTTTTTGGGAGGGAGGTTGCATGTGCGAAAGTTTCGTACGGGTTTACTGGTATCAAGTATTTTACTAAAGTCCTGTACTATTGAATACTCCAGTAAAATACAGAACTCACATCGGTGAACACGCCAACTAAATGTCGGGCTCGTTTAGTCTAATCGGCCGCTTATGAGTTTTCTCTCAATCCTTCTTTCCGTCATCCCTATCACACTAGCGTAATTAGAGACAAATGGTCCGGATGGGTAGTAAGACGAGGCGAAGTTCGTGATGTGAGGTTAAGGTGGGAATGTAGGGGACGCGAGTTAAGGTAAGTTTTTTTTTCATGGTGACCTAAACAGTTGTTGAATATCTGTCAAGGGTGTCCTGGAATTTAATTACAACTTTTTCTCTTCATTTAAAACGTTTTGTCATCTAATACCGCTATGCTTAGTATATTAGATATTCAACAACTGTTGACATCACTGTGTGAATAAAATTAAACTTTATGTTTGTACTGAAGCAATATTTTATTTATTTTGGTCAAAAATTAGTTTTGTTATAAAATCTGCAAAAAAAAAACATTGGCCTTAACTCGCTTCTCCTATATCCCCACCTTAAAGTGAGACTGCCAGAAGGAACCATAGCTACAGTAGCCCCATGGCTTCTTTGGTGCTGACTGACAGCTGACGGCTTTGAAAAGCTAACAGACCAAATTATGTATCCCTACGCCGAACCATATGATCTGCAAAAAAACATGTGTTTAGCAGCTGTCACTTCTGACAGTCAAAATTTAGGTATATACCTAANCTCTTGCTAAGGTGGGATGAAGGAGAGGGACTCTTGCTAAGGTGGGATGAAGGAGAGGGACTCTTGCTAAGGTGGGATGAAGGAGAGGGACTCTTGCTAAGGTGGGATGAAGGAGAGGGACTCTTGCTAAGGTGGGATGAAGGAGAGGGACTCTTGCTAAGGTGGGATGAAGGAGAGGGACTCTTGCTAAGGTGGGATGAAGGAGAGGGACTCTTGCTAAGGTGGGATGAAGGAGAGGGACTCTTGCTAAGGTGGGATGAAGGAGAGGGACTCTTGCTAAGGTGGGATGAAGGAGAGGGACTCTTGCTAAGGTGGGATGAAGGAGAGGGACTCTTGCTAAGGTGGGATGAAGGAGAGGGACTCTTGCTAAGGTGGGATGAAGGAGAGGGACTCTTGCTAAGGTGGGATGAAGGAGAGGGACTCTTGCTAAGGTGGGATGAAGGAGAGGGACTCTTGCTAAGGTGGGATGAAGGAGAGGGACTCTTGCTAAGGTGGGATGAAGGAGAGGGACTCTTGCTAAGGTGGGATGAAGGAGAGGGACTCTTGCTAAGGTGGGATGAAGGAGAGGGACTCTTGCTAAGGTGGGATGAAGGAGAGGGACTCTTGCTAAGGTGGGATGAAGGAGAGGGACTCTTGCTAAGGTGGGATGAAGGAGAGGGACTCTTGCTAAGGTGGGATGAAGGAGAGGGACTCTTGCTAAGGTGGGATGAAGGAGAGGGACTCTTGCTAAGGTGGGATGAAGGAGAGGGACTCTTGCTAAGGTGGGATGAAGGAGAGGGACTCTTGCTAAGGTGGGATGAAGGAGAGGGACTCTTGCTAAGGTGGGATGAAGGAGAGGGACTCTTGCTAAGGTGGGATGAAGGAGAGGGACTCTTGCTAAGGTGGGATGAAGGAGAGGGACTCTTGCTAAGGTGGGATGAAGGAGAGGGACTCTTGCTAAGGTGGGATGAAGGAGAGGGACTCTTGCTAAGGTGGGATGAAGGAGAGGGACTCTTGCTAAGGTGGGATGAAGGAGAGGGACTCTTGCTAAGGTGGGATGAAGGAGAGGGACTCTTGCTAAGGTGGGATGAAGGAGAGGGACTCTTGCTAAGGTGGGATGAAGGAGAGGGACTCTTGCTAAGGTGGGATGAAGGAGAGGGACTCTTGCTAAGGTGGGATGAAGGAGAGGGACTCTTGCTAAGGTGGGATGAAGGAGAGGGACTCTTGCTAAGGTGGGATGAAGGAGAGGGACTCTTGCTAAGGTGGGATGAAGGAGAGGGACTCTTGCTAAGGTGGGATGAAGGAGAGGGACTCTTGCTAAGGTGGGATGAAGGAGAGGGACTCTTGCTAAGGTGGGATGAAGGAGAGGGACTCTTGCTAAGGTGGGATGAAGGAGAGGGACTCTTGCTAAGGTGGGATGAAGGAGAGGGACTCTTGCTAAGGTGGGATGAAGGAGAGGGACTCTTGCTAAGGTGGGATGAAGGAGAGGGACTCTTGCTAAGGTGGGATGAAGGAGAGGGACTCTTGCTAAGGTGGGATGAAGGAGAGGGACTCTTGCTAAGGTGGGATGAAGGAGAGGGACTCTTGCTAAGGTGGGATGAAGGAGAGGGACTCTTGCTAAGGTGGGATGAAGGAGAGGGACTCTTGCTAAGGTGGGATGAAGGAGAGGGACTCTTGCTAAGGTGGGATGAAGGAGAGGGACTCTTGCTAAGGTGGGATGAAGGAGAGGGACTCTTGCTAAGGTGGGATGAAGGAGAGGGACTCTTGCTAAGGTGGGATGAAGGAGAGGGACTCTTGCTAAGGTGGGATGAAGGAGAGGGACTCTTGCTAAGGTGGGATGAAGGAGAGGGACTCTTGCTAAGGTGGGATGAAGGAGAGGGACTCTTGCTAAGGTGGGATGAAGGAGAGGGACTCTTGCTAAGGTGGGATGAAGGAGAGGGACTCTTGCTAAGGTGGGATGAAGGAGAGGGACTCTTGCTAAGGTGGGATGAAGGAGAGGGACTCTTGCTAAGGTGGGATGAAGGAGAGGGACTCTTGCTAAGGTGGGATGAAGGAGAGGGACTCTTGCTAAGGTGGGATGAAGGAGAGGGACTCTTGCTAAGGTGGGATGAAGGAGAGGGACTCTTGCTAAGGTGGGATGAAGGAGAGGGACTCTTGCTAAGGTGGGATGAAGGAGAGGGACTCTTGCTAAGGTGGGATGAAGGAGAGGGACTCTTGCTAAGGTGGGATGAAGGAGAGGGACTCTTGCTAAGGTGGGATGAAGGAGAGGGACTCTTGCTAAGGTGGGATGAAGGAGAGGGACTCTTGCTAAGGTGGGATGAAGGAGAGGGACTCTTGCTAAGGTGGGATGATCATGTACGTCAGCCTGTCCGAGTTATACGAATGTAAAATTTAGAGGACATATACCCGCATTTTTGTGGAGTGATGATGGGAAACCATTGTGGAAAAATACCTTTCTTAATACCTGGGCAGGATTCGAATCTAGACTTCCCCGTCGCTAGCAAACCGTGCTAAACAATCCTCACATTTAGACCACGTGTCCATTGGCTTAAGCATGACCATATTAAATAATGACCTTCTCTGTTTGATGGAGGCTGGATCTATGCTATTCACTATTTGTGTTACCTTAAACTTTGAAGTTAGACATTTCACATGAAATTACAACTGATATGAGCATATATCACCTTTCCATACAAGTTTTTAAAACTATGAAACTCCAAAACAAAAAGATAATTTAATTTAAGACTTAAATATTGTTGTTTATAATTTATAAAAATATGAATTCAAGTTAATTTAATTTATATATTGAATGTTGAGGATAAATATCGTTATGATTAACCCTTTTGTAAGTTGTTTATACCCATTTTATATTTGTTTCACCTTTAACACACTTTGATATTAAAATTATTTTTCTTGACTACATTTATTATAGTTTGAGTCAAAATGGTCAAAATAATATGACAAAATACACAAATACTTGACAAACTATTCTTACTAACGAAAGTAAAAATGAAACATATTAAAACAACAAGTTAAAAACATTTGTTCCAAAATTGATGATCTGGCTTAAATTGTAGTAAAGGTGCAGTATCCAACTATTTTATTTAATAATATTTTTTACCCTATTTTAAAAAGCTATCTAAGTATCATCTGAATGGTTTTATGTCCCCGTTACTCCTTTTTGGTGTTCCAGTATATATTGTGGAAATTACTGGAAAGTCTTAACTTAAATTATATTAATTTACTCCTCACAATAGATTCATTTAGAATTTTTTCTAAAATTTTATAAAAAAAAGGTTTTTCTACTCTCTAAGAATAGGAAGGTATCATTCGCCTCTATTTTCCTGCGAAATATATTTTAAAACAAACCATTTGTTAAATAACGAAGGATTTCTGAGCGTTTGCCACGCGTCTCATAGCTCCGGTAGGTGGCCTCCTTAAGTTGGGAGTCTAGGTGATTAAAGAAAAGGGCAGTGTTTTTGTAGTTTTTAAAGAAAAACATTTATTTGGTCAAAATAAATATAATATTACTCGTCTAGAAACATAGGGTAATTTTATTCACATGGTTATATCAACATTTTTTGAAGCATATGAGCCGAATGGGTAGTAAGACGCGGTGCTAAAAAAAAGGTAGTCTTTGAATATGTCATGAGAATATTAGCATAATTATGATAAGAAACTTTTTAAATGAAGGGAGAAATGTATCAAATTCTAGGACAACATAGACAGATATTCAAGATCAGCTGTTGAGGTCGCCCGCCATGTGAAGAAAATTAAACCATATAGGCCTATTTATATTGTATATATGCAATATTTTATCAATTTTGGCCAAAAAAGTTTTGTTATAAAAACTCTGAAAGCACTGCCCTTAATCCTTCCTTCCTCTACTTCTACCTTAAACAAATTGCTTTCAGCATATTTTTTTAAATAAATTCCAATACGGACTTAGATCCTTTATGCACGAGTCAAATGTGGTAGCTTTGTTTAGTTTGTTTAGCAACAATATTGCGTGCAGTTTGGATTTTAACTTGTGGACATGTCAAATTAATTCTCTATTTAGTGCTTCTCTTTTGGTATGAAGATAGTTAAGAAAAATCTAAAGAATGCCAACGGTGATGAAGCAAGAAAACAGAGAAAGAGTGCATGTGTGTAAGAAGGAGAATAAATTAATAGCCATCTAGAATAGAGACGGAACAGCGACCGAATGAAAATAAATATGAAAGGTAAACGATGACAGAAAAGAGACTTGCTCGAGTTGAGATACGGCAAGACTCGAGATAGAGAAAGAGGATTAGACAGAGAGAAGGAAGAGAAAAAGTTGGAGCCAGCTGTTAGAGAAAGTTCAAATATAACTTCAGGTTCATTAATAACTGGTAGTCAATTAAGTAGGACGGCAGCCATGATGCGTTTCCATGTAAAATATGGAAGTGTTTTGGTCTTTGGCGAGATGATGACTCCTAGGTTAGCCTTCCGGGCTTCAAACGTGCAGCAGTTAGCGTTTTAATGAACACACTAATTAGCCGTCCTTGTTTTTAAATAAGGGGAATAGAAGGGTGGGTTGAAGTGAATTGATTGAGGTGGTATTTTAACGAGGAGGTCGTCACGTAGCCGAATGATCTCTGTGCCGTGCACTAGTTTGGTATTTCTAATGCGTTCAAGTCTGAAAGTCAATTTATATTTTATTTTCTTAATACGCCTGTACCGAAAACATTTCAAAATAACTGCACGAAGAAAAATAAGTCAATTGTGAATATTTACGTGTACAATCAATTCAATTCGCGATTTACTTGGCTCGAGCATCAAGTATAGAGATTATAATTAGCTTTACAGGATTATACATAAGGACTAAAATTAACTTTCCAAAATCATGCACAGGGATTATAACTATAGGCCTAACTTACTTTTTGAGATCATGCATGGGGATTGTGGTAGGGTGTACCTTTTCAACACTGGCATGCCATTTTTATTATTTATATAAAAAGAGAATTTACTACGCATAATTGTTTGAAATAGGATCATCTGTACCTAAAAGGCTATGAAATACAAATAGAACATTTAAAAAAAAGTAAAATACTCATATACAAGCTTTCTTAGAACATATTTGCTCTCGGAATTATCTTGTTTTAAATTATTATAATCATTATTATTTAGGGTATTTAACGTCCACTTTATGAACCGAATTATTATATCAGTACATGACTCATAAAATAACTTAAATCTATAACAAACACAACACTCCGTTGATTTATCATTTTGAAAGGGGAAACCCACATTTCATCAATGATATTTATTTCGGCCATGCCGGGACCCTTAGAACATGCTTCCAACTAGAGTAAAGTGTCGGACATCTTGTTTTAAAGACTGTCTCCAACGTTGTTTTATAAACGTTATGTCGAGGTCAGAGTCAGACACACTAACCACACGATGGTATGGAACTGTCTATTTCTCACAAGTGTTTCGACTTCTTCTATAATCAGGAAAGCACAAGACTCGAGTGACGTCACAGTTTCAAATACCTCCTCACCATTAAAACAAAACTAAATTGTTATTATCTTGATCTTATTAAGTTACTAAATGTAATTTCATTTTACAAACTATATAAATTACCGACTGTCAATAATTAAACACTGAAAAAAAATGATATAAAAGGTACTTTGTTATGATAAGTATACATTGAGTGTCACTTAGAGACTTGAAGTGGGGTTCGCTTGCGAGGAATTCCACAGCTCTGTAAACAAACGCTGTGAATGGAAAGATTTTAGAAGTGATTACTGGAATAATTGAGGAGTTTGTTTCAGACAACTTGTGTTTGTACAATTTGGACAATAGTTGTTCTGATTCTCGGTTGGGTGGGGCATCAGGTGTTGGACAACTTGCGCTAGTACAGTCTGGACAGCGCGTTGCAGAATCTTACACTGGGCACGCGGACCAGTTGTCAGGTGCATTGTCTAATTCTCCGGTCAGGTTTACTGAGTGTGGCGTTTACTAAATTGTTTACCACTTTTTATCCACGCAATTGCAGTTATAGTTCTTCCAAATTCCACCTTCCTCATCCTAAACCCACTAACACAACTAAAAGCGTGGATAACCCAAAGGGGTAATATGTCGGACAACTTGCGCTAGTACAGTCTGGACAATAGTTCTGATACTCGGTAGGGTAGGGCATCAGGTGTCGGACAACTTGCGCTAGTACAGTCTGGACAGTGAGTTGCAGAATCTTTCACTGGACACGCGGACCAGTTGTCAGGTACATTGTCTAGTTCTCCGGTCAGGTTTACTGAGCGTGGCGTTTCCTAAATTGTTTACTACTTTTTATCCACGCAGTTGCGGTTACAGTTCTTCCAAATTCCACCTTCCTCATCCTAAACCCACTAACACAACTAAAAGCGCGTATAACCCGAAGGGGTAATAGGAATCATTGGAATAAATCGATATCATTAATTGTTCCATGACTTTATACCGTGGTCTGTGTACGTGGAGGGAATAAACAACACTTTGTTAAAAAAAATACTTGACTATAAGGTCGGGGTTTGAATCCTGACCTAGTGATCTGTATGTAGTTTTTCCTAAAGTTTTTACCACTCCTTATACACACACACGAGTACATTTCTACTCAAATTTAACCTTCCTCATACTTATCACTTTATCGTATTTGATATAAATGCACAAAGTCGGAACTATCCGTAAGACTCTGTGGACAAAAACTTATTATTTTCACAATTTTTGTGATAAGTAAAAAAGCACATTACATGAACAGGCTAACTGTAATGGTTTAGCCTACCTTTGCGAGGAAAAGTTTAGTATGAATTTAGTAGGAAGAACAGTAGAAGCTAGTTATTAAAACAATTTTAATATATCCATACATCAAGTCATGTTATCTGCAGGTGTCACTTAATAAATAAATATATTTTAATTTTCTCTGTACTGTTCTACCAGCCAAAATCAGGAGATAAGTAGGAATTGGGCCCATTTAATTCGATTTAATGAAATTACCAAATTAAATCATTTTTAATTTTTTCTTGTGAATGTATACATAATAGGTAAGTTATACTAATATAATTATTATTTTAAAGTGTTGGCAACTTTTATTTAGCTTTTAAATTGTATTAATCACGAAGTGTCCAATTCATTAAATGCATTATTCATCTTAGTTTTGCATCTTTAGTGAAATAACCTACAGTATACATTTTCAATTGTATTTTGTTAAACATGTTTTATATACACCAGTAAAACTAATCCATTGTCTTAGCTCAGTTTACAGAGCTTCTAACTTAGTACCGGGTTTGATCCAGGACATGGACGAAAATAGCAACATTAATGAAATTGGCATTTCTCATCCACAGTTAGCTAATAAAACAACGTATATCTGTTTGAATGTTAGGCTAGTCTGTAAGTCCTATATTGATAGGACTATAATCATTT
The DNA here is from genome assembly GCA_902151455.1 of Timema bartmani. NCBI lineage: Eukaryota > Metazoa > Arthropoda > Insecta > Phasmatodea > Timematidae > Timema > Timema bartmani. The sequence continues at coordinate 45,893 of CABFWB010000547.1, forward strand.
GGTTCATAAAGTGCACGTTAAATACCCATAATCCCTAAAGTTTTTGCAGCCGACAGGGTAAATACAATGTAAATTACATGTCCCCGCCCTAGAATGGGATCCAAGGTGCTGGTCGACCATAGATTGACCTCGAGTGCTTCTACAAACACTATTGTAAAACTAATCAGTTATTAGAACTAGCTTGGTGTGCTTTGTGTGCAGGGCCCTAATGTAAACCTCCTTCCATGGCAGGTGTAAGCCTTCAATAAGCAGTGCAGATATTTACCTTCACCTGTCCAAGAAAGTAGGGTAACTGGGGCCTCCAGGTCAGTGGAATCTTGACCATTTCCTCAGGAACAGCCTCACTTGTCATATTATACTGTCCCTCTCTGTGACTGAGTTGCTAGAAGAGTATGTTGTCCCTCTCTGTGACTGAGTTGCTAGAAGAGTATGTTGTCCCTCTCTGTTACTGAGTGGCTAGAAGAGTATGTTGTCCCTCTCTGTTACTGAGTGGCTAGAAGAGTATGTTGTCCCTCTCTGTTACTGAGTGGCTAGAAGAGTATGTTGTCCCTCTCTGTTACTGAGTGGCTAGAAGAGTATGTTGTCCCTCTCTGTTACTGAGTGGCTAGAAGAGTATGTTGTCCCTCTCTGTTACTGAGTGGCTAGAAGAGTATGTTGTCCCTCTCTGTTACTGAGTGGCTAGAAGAGTATGTTGTCCCTCTCTGTTACTGAGTGGCTAGAAGAGTATGTTGTCCCTCTCTGTTACTGAGTGGCTAGAAGAGTATGTTGTCCCTCTCTGTTACTGAGTGGCTAGAAGAGTATGTTGTCCCTCTCTGTTACTGAGTGGCTAGAAGAGTATGTTGTCCCTCTCTGTTACTGAGTGGCTAGAAGAGTATGTTGTCCCTCTCTGTTACTGAGTGGCTAGAAGAGTATGTTGTCCCTCTCTGTTACTGAGTGGCTAGAAGAGTATGTTGTCCCTCTCTGTTACTGAGTGGCTAGAAGAGTATGTTGTCCCTCTCTGTTACTGAGTGGCTAGAAGAGTATGTTGTCCCTCTCTGTTACTGAGTGGCTAGAAGAGTATGTTGTCCCTCTCTGTTACTGAGTGGCTAGAAGAGTATGTTGTCCCTCTCTGTTACTGAGTGGCTACAAGAGTATGTTGTCCCTCTCTGTTACTGAGTGGGATATTTGCATCTCGTCTTCCAATAATCTACTGCACATTTAATAATATTATTTAATGAGGTATGAGTGAAGGAGGTATAGTATTAAATGGAAATACACCTGTTTGCTTGGAAAGACCACGGGAAAAATTTAAGGAAAAGTCCCGTAAATCCGATCAAGATTCAAACCCTGGTCTCCCGTCAATGACAAACCAAACCATACGATACGGACATTAAGTCTACGTGCCTACAAATCCCGCTAACGTGTTTATAGCACTCAAATGATAATACAATTGTGTCTACTATTCTATATTTTAACCTACTTTGTCACACATAAAGCTCACTTTGATAGAACAAATTGCAACGATAAATAAAACTTAAAATGGAGACATCTTCAGAGAACTTTGGTCATTTGTATACGACCAGCGAGCTTTCGATAAATTTGCCGCGGTTTAGTGAGACGAGGCGAGGTAATCGTCTGAAAGGCACGATTCATGGGACGTGTGCATCGTCGATATTCTGACTTTGTGACCGTTCATTCCCCCTCACCCCTCATATCTAAGACATGTTTACGATTGCCAAGGTCAAATTCATGTATACAAGAACATCAACTGTTGTTAAAATATTTAGTAGTAGTCTTCAAATCTCTCTACGTTTACCATATTACGTTTTCCGCTTTTTCTTTCGTCTTCGTTACAGCTCCTACCTCCTTCACCCAACCACTTTCTTGTGCATTGTCGTCCCCTTTGTGTTTGTGTTGTATGCTAGCTTTTCCTTTTAGAAAATGTTACAAAGAAAAAAAAAAGAATTGGAAGGGGAAGTACAGGATACACAGAAAACACGAGCGAGGATGAGTGGTATAGTGGGGAGGGGACGTTGGGATGGCGAACTTTCTGTAACCTCCTGTACCCCTCCTGTGCACGAAATTGAAAAGCACAATTAAGAACGACCCCTTCGGTCCCCCTCCCCCAACTCCCGGCCATCCAGGCAGGCAGCGCTTGGTACGTCCCCCCCTCATACCCCCCCAACACATCAATACAGAAGATCCCCTAGAAACTCTTAGGCCGACTTCCTTTTATCGTCTTGTTGTTGCTGCTGCTGGCGTCTTATATTAATTAAATAACTCTTTTCTTGCCGTACGGTAATTAGCATTGCATTCAGTTAATAATAATCCCTATGTTGGTATTCATTACAGTGAATACCCATTTAATTAGCTCATTAGCTGTCTAATTGATACTAGAGCAACCCCCAAGGCCCGGGCTACTCTCTTTCTTTCTCTCTCTCCCTCTCTCTTTCTCTCTCCCGCCCACGTCTTGTTGCCTTCTTCGTTTCTCGTTTACTGCTGTAAATAAACTTCTCCACACCGCAACGCATCTTTTAAAAGTTGGCCGCTGTCTTCTTGTCTCGAGTGTTTGGTACTTTGTCTGCTGGTCTTCTCTCTCTCTCTCTCTCTCTCGCAAATATCTTAACTTTGCCTCGCTAACGAGGCTCTTAATGCTCACTTGCTTAGGTATTGCAACTACTCGACCATTCTGTTACAACTGGCTTCGATAGTTGGTAATTAGCGGGATAACTCCTAAGTTATTCGGTTTGAACACTTCCAGGGAACGTATTTTCTTCTCTTGTGTCTCGCGAAATTTTTTTATATGCTACAATTCAAATTGATTATAGCTTTTATGTTGTTTTTACTGGGGGATGTAGGATAGAGAATTCGGAATAAGAAAAAAACGCTTCTAATAATAAGTTCAAAGTTTTATGTTATTTTGGCTGTTTACATTTCGAGTTTAGTAGGTTTTTTTAATCAGTCCAGGAATGGTGTGCAATACAATTTTATTTAACAAACGATCTATATTTTCTATCTAGACCAAATTGTGGACATCAAATAAATTTTAAACTAGGAACGGGTCCAAAGTTAAATTTACACTTCGGAAGTATGGGAGAAAATGGAGGAGGGAGTATTGTTTGGCAACTACGCTTTGAGGCTGCTAGGTATTGAGATACAATAAATCACGTATTTGCAGATTTTAGGAGAAAAGACGATAGTTTAAATAATTCGAGCGGCTAAATCTTGTCTAAAAGCATTTCTAACGGCAGGGTAGGATGGGTGCCTACTGAGATGATGGGGTTGTGGCACGCATGTGGTGTGACTTTCAAGTGGTGAATATATGGCACAAAGCCAATTGATGTGGCGTCTTTGCCATCAACAAACCACACATCACTTGCCGATGGACCTGATGATTCCAATCCTCAACATCGACTCTTCAGAAGTGGTGGACGTGAGGCAGTCGTCATGCGGCCGCCACACAATTTAAATATGTTGGAGCATAGTGGCGGGTTCATGACTCCACGCCACGCGCCACTCACCACGCCATACAATCGCCATCTCAGTGGGCGCCCCCCTGCCAAAGAAAATACTAATGGGTCTAAGGTATAGTCATATACGTGGTCCTTATAGCTTTTGAATTATCTGACGGGCTTAGACCAAACTTAGACACAGGCACTCTACGAGGGGTCGGGTGGGTATTAGTACCATAGTACCGGTTCCAGGACTTTTAGGGGCCCGGGCCCAAGATCTGGACCCACAAATTAAATGTAAGTTAGAAGATTAAAGGAACCACACAGTAAGAAGTTGCCTAGCAATTCTAAGGAATGGTAAAGTAGCCCCATGGCTTCTTTGGTGCTGACTGACCGTTCACAGCTGACTTCTGACAGTCAACATTTAGGTATATACCTAAATTTTGACTGTCAGAAGTGACAGCAGCTAAACACATGTTTTTTGAAGATCATATGGTTCGGTGTAGGGATACATAATTTGGTCTGGTAGCTTTTCAAAGCCGTCAGCTGTCAGTCACCACCAAAAAAAGCCATGGGGCTACTGTATATGCCCAGCCTTACTGCTGCGGTCTCTCCAAGAACGAACTTATTGATATTTGTCACAATTATATCCTTGAATCGGTACAGTCTTGTCCTGCGTTTCAAAACGTTTGGAAGTTTCACGGTTTTGTACTGAAGTAAAACTTGTATGCAATCGATGTGACAAAGATATTGTAAAAAAAATTTTTGTACAAGAGGTTGTGTCGTGTGTACCTAGCTTCACTCCAGTTTTAAGATTTCTCTTTGGATTTTAGGTTGGAAAAAATCTATAGTTTCTCCTTGGATTTGAAGGTGATATTATTTTTTCTTTGGCGAACAAGTTAGAAAGAGAACCAATGAATACTACAATTTAATAGTACACAATATTCATAATATATTTACCACTGTTCACGTGGTTTAAGATGCCAGGCTTGCAATAGATGTCAAAATTGTAAAAAATACGCTTGAGATGCTCGATCGACTACTTATAATTTTAAATTCAAATCCTCTGAGATAAGCTAATAATTGAAACACTATGTGAGTAGCTGTCATCTTGAAATGGATGACCACAAAATCATACATACATCTTCAAGACGTTTTGTTTCAAAGAATTTTCCTGCCAAATTTGGTTAAAATTGGTTCACGCATTTTACATTTATCACGGAACAAATATTCAGACACCAGACAGATGAAATGCCAAAAGGTCTAGTCAAAACAGGACGTCGCTTCACTCGGTCAGTAAGGTATAACATGTGAACTATTTTCTTCTTAAATATCTACGTGGCCTGATATTCAATTGGGAGAAACGTGGCAATTTTTTATTGAAAGCGTTATAGCTTTTCCACAAAATTTCAAAGCATGTTCAGACTACTTTATTTCACTGGCCACTGCTATCTGTTTTTATATCCAAATCAATAAAGTTAATTTTAAAATAATTTCTGCGTTACAACCTTCCAGGAAAAGTTTGGTTCGATATTAAAACTTTTAAGTTACTATCACAAAACAATATCTGAATTCGTGCTATTTATTTTCAAGTAATCAGACTGCTACAGTAGGATTTTTGTAGGAAGAACACAATATTTGACGATTACATAAGTTATTAAAACTAATATAATAAATCCATACGTCAAGTCCTGTTAGTATGACGGCAAAAAAGTCTGCTTGTATTTCTAAGCTTTTCTTCCTACCAGAATCGTATTAAAGTGAACTTGTAGGCACTGATGAAGCTCGACCGATTACTGATACACATCGTGTTGGTTTGATACAATTAATTCAGCTTTGAAGTTGGGTGAGTCCAGTTTACGGTGACCCTTCTACCCCCTCTCTTCCCCCCCCCCCCCC
>CABFWB010000547.1:56860-68965 GCA_902151455.1 Timema bartmani
ATATATTTTCTAATTCTTATTATACTAAGTTTTGGTTATTTTTAGCACCACGTCTTACTACTCGTTCGTGTAGCTTAGCATTCTGTGTGTATCGGCCTTAACGATAAATTTAGTTCTAAGGCTTGTCCACACTCAATAGACAAACTCGCGCGACTGTCTATAGACAATCGCGAACAAATCTCAAGGTGGTCTATCGACTTTGTCACGCGCCCGCACCTTTATTTAGTCTCCGCAACACCATGAACGACGTCACTGCCCCTGTGGCATCGCTACTTGTGCGGTAATCATATTAAATTATCACCAAAAAAAAATGTCAAAAGAAAATGTTGGTGGACACAGAACCTTTTTTCTGATGGCCCTAAATTTGGGATCAATCTTCTAGAAAGATTGAAACTAGAAGATGGTTCAGGTTTTAGAAATTGTACTCGTTTAATTACCTCAGACTTTGAAGAATTGCTCCAGATGGTTGGAAGTAAGATATCAAAAGAAGAAACGAGATTTAGAGAAACCATACCAGCTTCTCTCACGTTGGCAAGCTGGACTGAGACTGGATGGTTTTTGTCTATCACTCGTCCACACTACGAAATGTTGCGCAACTTGTCTTAAGTTTCCCAGCTCGGATGGGAGATCATAGACCTGTGATCTTGGTGTATAGGGAGTTGCAGAACGCCCCTTTAGTTCCCCTTTTATCCATAGACAATCATGGAATATTGTCTATGGACATGATTTGCACGATTTTGTTTAATAGTGCGGGCTTACCTCTACCATTAACTTAATATAGGTCTACAAACAGCACTTAATAAACAACTATTCTCAATACTTACATAAAAGTTGAATATTTGTTTGGTAGAATCTTTCAAATTTCACTGCAAATACTTACCTTCTCTATTGCACTAGGAACTCGAAAGTTCACTACCGCACTCACAAAAGTACGCCACCTATCACTGTCTTGAACTAATTCTATCCAGTCTATCTCATTACACCTAATCTCTCTGAGGTATATCCAAATGTTACTCTCCCATCTGCGTCTGGGTATTCCCAGTGGTCTTTTCCCCATTGGGTTTGCCCCTCAATAGCTTGAACGCGGGTCTAGATACTCCCATTTGCGCTGCATGACCTACCCACTGTAAACTGCGAGATTTGAATACCCTAACAATGTCTGGTGATGAGTACAGGATATGCAGCTTTCATTATATAGCCTCCTCCACTCCCCACTATCTTAATCAATTTTTGGAGCAACAACCAATAAAATTATAGTTTTGTATATTCTAAGTTTTACATTTCATGACAGCAGGCGAGATGGCAACAACTTACTGACCGAATAATAACAAGAAATTCCTGACTGTATTTTTTTCCTAATTTCCAATCTAATATTGTTATCGCTAATTAAAATTATTGCACATTTTTTAATCCACTATCCCTATGAAATGATGTTGTTTGCTGTAATATCTTGATAATCGTCCTCAATCTGTGTTCTCTGTGCTCTCATATGCTTAGTATTTTCAGTGTTCACTTATAAACCTATTTCCTTACTAGCCTCTAGTAAAGTGTCTGCATTTGTTACAACCGTTTTATTACTATTGCCCAACAAAGCTAAATCATCAACGTACCCTAATAGCTACATTGTACCGTTTAATGTCAACCCTTTCCTACTCTCAGTCTTGCATTAGCCTAATAGCAGACTCTAAGACCGGATTAAAGAATAATGGGGAAATTGCGTCTCCTTTTTTCAATACATTATGTATTTCGAAAGCATCTGATAAGTGAGATCCAACCCTGACACGCATATCTATCAAACATACCTCAATTAGCTTTACCAGTTTTTTGGGTATTCTAAACTTAACCAAAACCCCATGTAATTTTTTTCTCTTTTAACTGAATCATAGGCCTTTTTAAAATCTATGTATAGTTTGATGTACCGTCATATTGAGTTCCCACTTTTTTCTAATATTTGCCGCATGGTAAAGATCTGATCCGTTGTTGATCCATCACGTCGATATCAACACCGCAAACAAATAAAGTTTACTAAGCACCCAAAAATGTATTATGAAATATGCACGCACTCTTCACAAAACAACTTAGCATTATATACATTTTTATTTGTATCATTAGCTATTTTACAGCTGCCACCGAAGGTTTACCTTTCATTTTCCTACCGGAAACATTGAGGGCCACATTTTCGGAGAGCGGGGGCCTCAATTGGACCAAACTGGGCAAAAATATGACTTTGACCCCTAGGAATTGGTTTTAGTTTTGGAGTGCACAGATATTTGCGTTAATTATTTTCTTGTAACTGGTGAATATACACGAACATTAGCTTTGTTCTTACAATCTTAATGGTTAACAGAGCTAATGTTCGTGGGCTCAAACCCAGCCGGGGTCGATGGATATTTCTTGAGCGATAAAAATACATAGCCCTTCTTCCTTCGGAGGGAAATCAAAGCCGTTGGTCCCAAAGTCGTTTATGTCATGTAGAATAACCCTGGAAGGTATGTGAAAATACCTTCCCCAGTAAAATTGTTCGGCCCTTTCGCTCCCCCTCATAGAAATGTTCGTGTGCTGATTTATAATAATTCGGTTCAGAACATGCACGTTAAATACCAAATAAATAAAAAATAACAGTGCTAAAAACAAATGCTCGAGAAAAGTCCCATATATGTCGTTTGTGTCGCTGAGGGTATGGTGAACCTAAGTGTCACCGGTCCGTGCCGGTGACGACCAAAACTCTTGTGTCCGAGCGGTGGAACGCTATAAAAGGGGTTTGGGAGGTGGAGGGTGATGGAGCGGCTTGTAGATAGTCGTCTGGAATTACATGGTTGTATGAATGACTCATCGCAGTGGTCTCTTAAGGTTCGTGTTTATTATTATTACTATTATTATCATCATCAATAGCACCACATCTTACTACCTCTTTAGGTTTTGCACATATGTACTAATAACGCGCTAATAAATTAGGGACGATGCAGTGTACCCACATTAGTGTGGAGGGAGAAAGTAAAACCATTTTGGAAAAACCACTCTCAGTACACCCGACCAGGATTCGAACTCTGATCTCCCTATTATCAGTGGTCTAGTCTATTGCGAGTGTGACGCCTTAGACCATACGGTCGCCAAATTGGTTGCAGGCCACAGCTGAGAGAAACATATTTTTTACACACATCAAATGACCCGTTTTCGCTTCACATATTTTAATCACGCTAGTGTATAGGAGATGAGTAAGATATAATTTAGATAAAATTTACTAACATTTGTATGTAAGGGCTGTTAATCAATTTAGGAAAACCTCCTTCAGTAGATCTTGGTGGGATTCAAACCCAACCTTCTCATCAACATAAAATAGGACCAAACTATTCAGGGCCTGGATTCACGAACGGGAGCAAATAGTTGCACCGGCGCAGGTTTTAAAGATGCACCCAAATCCCTATTACTAAAAGCAGCAGGCGCAATTTGAGAGCAAAGTTGCGCCTTTTATTTGCCACCACTAAATAGTAGGCGCAAATATTAAATCGTGTTTGTCACTTCAATAGATATAAATGGCGTCACAATTACTATCGTAATGGCTTAAAATACAATTATTAGTTAACTGTACTCCAATTAATAATAAAGAAATTAAAATAACATTCGTCTGTCAAGCATAAAACTTGATTTAATTTAGATAGTGGTAACAAAGCAATTACTTACCTTTTATTGTTGAATTTTTACATTCAAACAAATTAATGGCATTTCTTTCATTATTACAAAACAAAACGTCAAACAAAAACAAGAACTGTATAATCTTTGTCTAGATCCAAAGAGGTCTCTATTCCTCCTAGTCCAAATTCATCTCGTCACTAAATATGGCGGTTATTATAATTTTAAAATAAGTTTTAAAATTTCTCTAAATGTTTTATTAATATAAGTTACGCTTTAAACTAATAATATAGATAAATACTAAATAGTGTACTAATATTGTTTTTGTAAAGCACCCAGAAAGAGGCCGCTTCTAATTTTATTACATTTGTATTTGCTGTCATTTTCATTAGAGATTTAAAATAAAGTAGCCTTGACTTTGAAAGTAAATTCTTCACAAGGATTGGTCGAAAAGAGTGCTATTGATGACGTTTATGGTGACGTCACCATACTCTTGCCACCAGCTAGCGCTTTGTTTAGTGAATACGGAAAGGAGCAAATAATAAGGCGCATCTTTGGGAGTATCTTGGTGCAGAGTTGCGCCATTTCTAGACTTGCGCCGCAGCAGAATTGTACTCGTTAGTGAATTCAGGCCATGTTTAATCCGCCTTCCCATGTTCCAATATGTTTATCTGGGTCGGTAAAATCTTTGAAATACTATTATTATTATTTAAATCATGTGAGTTAAGATTCATACAATTAAGCATTTAAATTAATAAAGGTAGCACTGTCTAGAATAGCTATAAGTGTGTTTTTGCTATTCAAATCTATGTGCATTTTAAAATTAACTCCTATGCAACCTGTTGTACACGCATGCTTGAACAACTTTGCTCTCCCAGCACTGTACGTCGAAACTTTGAACACAATTTAATGGTATTAGCATAGTTTTCCGGATGTAAGTGTAGAAGGATTTTGTATTACTTTTGGTTCAAACAAACTATATGCGGAGTTTGGGCGTTGAGTTTCCGAACACTCTTTATAGTTGAAAAGTTACTACTGAATACGGAAATCGAACCCGGGCATTGGTACGTCTATACTCCACTTCTGAGAGAACCATGTCGGATTTGTCTCATGCTAAGAATTATTTATCAGTTATATAGTTAGTGGCAGGAAATTGAAGATAACTGAAATTTATATAATAGATTATGCAGTCGTTTAACTAACTTATCAGCTGTTTGGCTTTCCGAATTTCTTCGTAAAAGCGTTTCACTGCCTTGGACTATTTATTCATCTTGCATTTTATACATCTTATGCCTAATTTTAAACTTTCGTGAGGCCAGTTTAAAAAAAATAAAATGTACTTTCCACTATTGTTACAATACACACTTCCCAAAATACATCGACACCCAACCACACTCCAACTGTTCTAAGTGATCAAATTATCGCACTCGCAACTGCTGAGGTTGAGAAAGGTAGCAAACCGGGCCGATAAGCTTATTATAAAGCATGCCTTTAAAAATAAAAACTTACAACATTACTGAACTTCAAAGACATGACATCACGTTTGGCCACCTGTATTTAGACTATTTGCCCCTTTGGTGACACAGGGTGTTGCCCAAGGTACACCTATAGGCCCACCCACAATGAGATGATGTGATGATAGTTAATATGAAGGTGTGGGGACAGTGGACCTAATTTACTAACCTTAGGTGACCGTTAGGATAATTCCTCTTAAGATAAGAATATCCAAGGCACCAACCGGGAATTGAACCCGGGACCCCTAGGATCGTATACAGGTGCACTGACCGCGGGGACGGATAGTATGTCAATAATCATTTATGACAGATTGACGCGCTCGAGACCAGCCAAGAAAGTTGTAGAGGGAGGGGGGAGGCTATGTTGTTGTTGTTACCTTTGACCAGGCTGTACCATTGCAGTTACTGTGGGGTTGCGTCAGATATAGTTTTCAAAATCTGGGGGCAATTTGGGAAGCTCCTCAGCTTCTCCACTAGTTACATGGGGCTCCAGAATGAGTAGAAAGTTAAATGAAGTACCATTAAAAGTTAAAAGAAGTAGGCATTAAAACTTTTTTTTTTCCCCCACACATGTTTTAATACAAAAATAGTCACGTGAATATTGCTCCTATTTGGCAACTGTCAACGCATTTACATGAAGGTTTAAAAAAAAAAATATTTGCTGAACTTGATAAATCTCCCCAATTACTACTAGTGCGCCAAATATGAAATCTTTGCAAAACTAATGTTAAGAGATGCAAAAAAATGCACACTTTGAGTAAATTATGTGTGTAAAGTATACATTTAATCAATGTTTGATAAACTTCTTCAATTTTGAAGCCATAACATATTCACAGATGTAGACAAATGTTTAGTAGGCCTATCTATTTTATTCGAGACAAGAAACATCTGCGATGTAATAGTTTTAATGAAACGTATTCGTACGTGTTCGCCAAACTCAACTATCGAGGTTGATGAGTCGATCGTTGTTTGTTTATACGTGCGCGCAGTCGGGTTTATTAACAAAGAACGCTTAATTTTAATGAGACGTCACGCACTATCTGACTCCCCCTTCCCCGCCTCACTCTTGGTCACGCCGAGCACTTCCCCCCACCGATTCGCGTATGTAGTATGAACAACTCCTTACTATAGTATTATTGTATTTTTATAGGTTAATAATATACGTCAAAAGTGACGGATAAAGATCACATGACCTGACGTATAGGCATATATACAAAGTATTATTATTATTATTATTATTACCGCGTCTTACTACCCGTTCGGGCTATACGCACTTACGCTAATGTGTAATGGTAGGGCGATTGTGAGATGAAATGGAGGACCTACAGTTTAACGTGGGATCCGAACCACGGTGGAGGCCACACATTCACCAGTTGTGATTAATACACGTCTTGTCAGAGGTGAAGGAAGGGTTTGGCAATCAGATAAATCTGTGCTGGGACCGAGGATTGAACCCCGGACCCCCAGCACAGAAGTCCGACACCTTACCCCTAATATATAGAAAGTAAATTTTTCTATCTATCCTTTAGGGTAAACAGAGTGTACCGAATATTTGCTCTACCATTATTCCAATCGTATTTGTTAACATTGCTTAATAATCGCTCAAGTAAATACTGTAGTAGGGGCGGAGAGGGAGCGCCAGGCTGCCCAATTGAGAACAAACGATATTCGGAAGAGGATCACATATTTTCTTAGAAAAAAAAAGTGTGTGTGTGTGTGTGTGTGTGCGTGTGCGTGCGTGTATACATGAAACTTTATTTATAGTTCATCGGCAAGTGCACTCCGAGATTTAGGAAAGGAAATACCCCGCCATTGGCGATCTTCCAAATACATCGCCTTTATCTAGTGATATAGAAAAAAAAAAACAGGCGCATAGATCGTCGCGGCGGCCCTGGTAAATGGGAAACAACGACATTTTAGTCGGTTGGAAGTCTTTAAAGAGGGTGGGGGGGTGAGGTATGGCTCTACTATAAAAATGTCCTCGTACTCTTGTAACAGGAAGTCACTCTACATGTTGTTCTCTCTCGCTATTCGACCTGGTAATTGTAGTCGAGGGGGAGATGAGAGGGTAGCTAAGTGACGAGGGTTGTCACTCGCAACTTCATAAGATTGTGCGTGGCCCGTCAGCCAAGTTTGGAGCCAGTTCGTTGGTGGTGGAGATATCTACAAGTGTTCTCTGCCAGGATGGTTGGGGGCACAAACTTGGTCCGGCATGTGCTGTTGTAACGAGAATGTTGGCAAGACAATCACATGACAAGGTGTCGAATTTCAGTTCTATAACATTTCATTTAACCCAATTCTGTGGTCGAACGGTCAAAGGTGTCACTTTGGCATTAGACTGAATTGCCAATGGCGGGGAGATCGAGGCTAGAATCCCACTCTGGTGAACTGAAGGTGTCATTTTTATAAATGGATAGTTACTACTTTCATGCAAATATGGGTACATTTTCTATACATTCCACCCTCTTATTCCCTAACACTAAAGGCAATAGTGTATATCTGCAGATAGCCTAAATGGGTAGTATGGCGTGGTACACAAACTTATACACACACACACACACACGATGCAATTTTTTGTGCGTGCGTTTAGGTACCTGCCCCTTTTCTTTTTCTCATAAATATATAATAACTACAAATAACAAACGCCTTGCTGCTTTATTTATATCTGACTTAATTTTTTAGTCGTTCTCATTATGTCCTATTAGCTAGGTATTTCTAATTCCGTATGCCAGTAAGTTGTTAATATTAATATTTATTTTATTTGGGATTAATGTATTCAAATAATGTTCAACTATTCGCAGGTCAGCGGGGTAGGTTGCAGCACTCGTTGCAACTAGGCCCACGACAGTTAATTACCATAAGAACTATAAAAGGCGCAATCATTTATTTTATATAAATAAACTTAAGTCTCAAAACTGTGCCCCACACATCTCTAGAAGCCAAGGTGACCCTATGCTTTGTCTCTGTATTTAGAGCCTCAGCATCAGCTTCTCCACTAGCCCAGTTAAGTGCGTTCCTACAAGACCTTTCTTCTCTCTCTTCAGATATGAGGCGTCAAGGCACTTACCGACCATGTATAGAGTCTTCCTTTGCAATAAAGGCTCATTTCATGTTGGCCCAAAGAAGTAGCTACTATTCCGTTCCACAAATATTGTTCTTTCTCGTTAGCATCTCCGGTCAAAGTGCTTCTATTTTAGCAGCAAACATTCAATAAAACCCGCTAAAATGTCTTTTAAAATGAACCCAGCTAATGGAGTTTCATAATACATTTTGTGGAATGTCTTGTACGTTATAGTAAGTGTATTTTTCTATTCATAATGCAATGGAGGCAGACCACTTAGAATGAAATGTTTGAGCACTAAACTTTTTTTTATGTGAGTATATTTTATTTAGATATATTATAAATCATTGACAACCGAGATGTTCAAACAATTTAAAATGTTCTTGCAAATGGACTTTTCAGTGTGTTGGTTTTAAGTGCTGATTTAAAATACGAAATAAAATATTACTTAGTTGAATTGTTGCGAGTGAGCCCTACCACTTCTCAAGCCATAAAGTGTTGATTGTCACATTTGAAGAGCTTTTCCTCTAACAAGAATGATACATAATTATATTATTTTGATCTTTGCATAGAATGTTGATTGAGTGTCTGAATGGTGACCTACTCGTAGGATTCAGTTTTTTGTGTTGGAGGTAGGAGAAGGGGTTAAAGCACTCATTCGTACCTTTAGCGGTGTAAGATAAACAGGCAAGATTAACTTACATGGTTCCATTATAACGCAGTTCATAAGCTAGGGTCATTATTAATGTAGTCCATCAACAAAAGACGGCTAACTTTCAGGGTAAATGGAGTGTAGGGATAGTTGCAATGGGTGCACTTTACAACAAAGAATTATTTATAATATAGTATTGTGGAATAAAATGTGCCGTTACAACAGATTATTGATATAAAAACTTACTGGTGTACGGAATTAGAAATACCTAATTACTAGCACATATGAGAATGACTAAAAAAGGATTGAGGTATAAATAAATAAAGCAGCAATGCGTTTGTAATTTATAATAATGATGTTTTGTTTTGTTGCTTATCAAAGCCATGGAACATATGTTTTCAAACCAATTCTGAATGTATGGTCAGAAAACATGGCTAAATAGTTTGTGCAGCCAACAAACATGGCTAAATAGTTTGTGCAGCCAACAAACATGGCCAAATAGATTGTGCAGCCAACAAACATTGCTAAATAGTTTGTGCAGCCAACAAACATGGCTGAATAGTTTGTGCAGCCAACAAACATGGCTGAATAGTTTGTGCAGCCAACAAACAAACTCAAAAAACAAAAATATTATTATTCAGAGTAGCAATACTCTCACAGGTTTGTGCTTAAAGGTTGTTTTTTTAAACTTATAGCTATAGTCTTGCTTCTACTACTGTACAATCTACTTTAGGGCCATAAAAACATTGATCCAATTAGAGAGACTACAGAAGTATCGGTATGAAATCCAGATATGCCTCTAATGAATCAGACAATAGTCTAGGACACGGTACTTCTGAGCCCACCCTCGCAGAACCAATTAAAGAAATATCATAGCACCAAGGTGGTCAAGCCATTTGACTCTTATGATTACTACTATGGTTTGATTTGACACATTTACGTCTTACAATAAAAGTTGGGACGTAATGTTGTTGTTTAGAAAAGTCTTAAATCTCCTGACTAACCCTCCAGTTCGTTTCCATCGGCTTTATGTCTCTATGGAATGTTAATTGCGCCAGCACGTGTGCGAAATGAGATTTCACGAAACACATTGGTAATGGACGNGGGACGGGGAGCGAACTCTTGCAAATTGCTTCGTGATTGGTTGTTGAATCGTCCGTATTATTCCAGAAACATCGTTAAAACTAATATTCCATCGAATAACCTCGCGAGTCGCCACCGATATATAGTAGGCCTATATTTCCTGCGCCGCTTTGATTGTTCATTGTTTATAAGAAAAACCTTTTAGAAAAAAAAACCAAACCTTTTTTATTCTTGGTGGACAGCATTAATAATATTTTAGTATAGACATATTATTAGTGCTATTTTAAAAATATTGACAATATCTATCAGAAGGGATCTCTTCAGATCACATTACTTGACGTATGAATACGTGAAAGAAGAGCTACCAACCTTTTAAGCTGTCAGATAAGGCTCCCCCTTCCAATTAACATTGGATCGTAGTATATATGTGTCATTGTTTACCATAGTTAATGCTTATCGCTGACACGCGTTACAGACGCCCAGAAGTTCCGCGTTATTTATAAAGTTGTCTTATTTCAAAATAAGATTGGCGTTAAAATACAGAAGGTCTCCTTTGAATTAAAAACCTTGTACTTTTTAAGGTTTTATACATTTTTAAATATTCATGAAAGGGTGAATTGAGTTGATTTTGACATTAAATGTCTAAGTTCTGAGAGCAAAGGACATTGAAGGGTACAAGGGAAATAGGGGGAAATTACCATTTTAACTCAAATTGAGTTCGTGCTGCCATCTGTTAGACAATCATGAGACCTTTATAATATACTTTAAAATAGGGTTCTGTCTTATTTAAAATAATTTAAAATAAAGTATTTGCTGGAGTCCTGGGGTTTCAGATATATATAGTTGCTGTACTGGAAAATGTGTGTAATGTTACTTTCCCCATTTTTCACCTCCACCCTTAATTTGTTAGAAACATAGATCCAGCCCCCTTAAAATAAATTAAGTAATATTCTAACAGGGTCACAACATACACCTGGATCACAGAACTACTCGGGTGCCTCCAGTTTGTTATTTCAATCATAATATATTCCTCAACTTTGATTTGGCGCTAAATTAACAAAATAAAAAGCTAAAGTTATTATCTATACTTGAAGGATCTAGCCTTCCTTTTATCGGGATGACAGACTATCGAAATAACAGAATGGCACACAACTTTTTTCAAGTATTTTTATTACTTTACTAACAGTTCAGGATATACACATAGGTAATTACTCTAATATGCGAGGAACGACTAAGATTGAATTTTGATGAAGTGTACCCACATTTTCGTGGATGGAGAGTGGACATACATCCAGGAAAAAAAACCTTAATACACCCGACCGGGATTCGAACCTCGATCTCCTTGTCATCAGCATTATAGTCTCTTGCAAGAGTGACGCCTTAGACTATGCAGCCACCGAAGCAGTTTTCAATGAGTTAAAAAGATGTCCATAGTTGACCATTATGTTGAAACAAACCAACATTTAATTTAAACATATTTCAATATCGATACAACACTTCTTTGGCTACTTAATTAATACAACTTTTTATTTTATAAATTCAACTAAACAACATCGTGGAAAAACAATTATTAACGGACATTGTTCACGTGGTAAGTATTTTATTACAGCGTGTAAAACTACCCATTTGAGTTGTATGAATATCTATTAACTAAGCTAATGTGGTAGGGATAAGAAAGGTAGAATTTTATAGAAGATGTACCTGCATTCGCGTGAGGGGGAGTGGGAAACCATAAAGGAATCATGAGTGCACCCACAGATAAGGGTAGTTGTCGATATAATCTTGACACGGAGCTGTTCAATCCATGTGATGGCCCCCTGTGACGTCATATATCTGGTGGGGAAGGTAGCGTGGCGTGTGTGTGGAGATCTGCAGTGCAGCTGTAAGTTTACTGCATGTATCAGTAACCGGGAGAAGGCACAGAGGGCGCGACATCCCTGACTAGGAGTGGGGGGGCAGGGGGGAGAGGGGAGCATCTCGTGAAATTCTACTCGTTGCGAGGCTCCGGGGCTAATTAAAACGAGAGAAGAGAGGAAAGATTTCATTTAATTTCATTAGCGTTTCTCGTGACTCATTCCCCTTGACTTCTCTAGCGCCTCCACCCCTTTACCCTCTCCAACCCCCCCTCCCCTCCTTTACCCTTCTTCAACCACTCTGCTTGTCTA
>CABFWB010000547.1:69328-93863 GCA_902151455.1 Timema bartmani
TTTTTTTTTTTTTTTTTAGCGTGTAAGATCTATAATGATACTTTTTCTATAGATTTATATTTATGTAAATAACACTGCCTATCAGATCTGAATGGGGCTTGCTTCTTAAAGATATTTGTCAACTACTTTCATGATTTCACAGTAATCTTCTCTTAGATTATTTGTTGACGTCCCATCTCGTCCACTCCCATTTTGTACACTAGGAGATTCTACCTGAATCTGTCCCATCTCGTGCATTCAAATATTAAGGAGTTATGATTAGGTAAAAACTATTATTGTTTGTCCCATCTCTTGCACTGAACAAGAAAAAATAATCACTTGTGGCTTGAAGCGTTCTCCTTTCATACATTTGGGTAGGAACAATACTATAAAGATAATATTGTAATGTGGAGATTTAAGATAATGTTAGATAGTTAAATACTGGGCTTGTAAAAATGTACAGACACTTAGTTTTTCATCAACAGGAGCTGTGATGGCTTTTTTAATTCTGTCATCTAGCTGCATTTACTTCTTACGTCTCTTTACCGAGGCCACGTACAGTAATGTTTCATAATAGATGGAATCTCCTTTTATCATTTCTACCAACTTGATAATAATTGGTTTTGTTTTAACGATGCTCCTGTTTTGTTTAGACGGTTGTGTAATCCTTCAAATGCATTAGTAATCCTTTGGCTTCCCTCAGAGCAGATCCACATGTTCTTTGCTACATCATTATCTAACCACTGTTACATAAAGTAGTCATTAAACTGTTCAGCTGTCTCATATGTAGGAGATGATTCCATTTTATGAAACCATCAGTGGGCAATTGGCCAGAGTTTCACACATCCTAGCATGTTGCCTCACTTTACGATTGTTCTTGTACATGTTAGTCATCCCAAGATCCTGTACTTTCCTCCAGATGAATTGATTGAAATGGAAGTTACAGTCTTTTAGAATTGTATTTGGAAGTGTTTTTTTTAAAGTGCCTGAATAGTTGCAGCTTCATAATCAATTTTTAGATAATTCAGGGACCAGTGTGGAACTTTTTCTCTGACAAGATTGAAATATATCTCTTACGCATTTTGCTTCTTGTCTGGTAGCTGTGCGTACATAACAGGAATAACATTAATAGAGCTTTAGTTACTCCCAACAACCACATGGATGCTATAAAACTGACTGATTTGACGAGGACGGCTATTAAAAGTTCCATCTCAGGAAAAAATCACCTTATTTGGCTAAGAATTTCTGTCCCACTTTACTCAAATATGCCATTATAAGATTTTCTAAGCTATCGTCAATAAAGAGAAAATCATTCAATAAATTTCTTGGTGGTATTTCTCTTCAGTTATGGGTGACAAATATGTTACACCAAGAGCATTACGTCTCTGTCTATACAAATAATACTTCAATAACGTTAATTCTGGAATCTTTGTCACAAAATCCTTTCCTGCATCCAACGCTTCATAAAATTCCTGTTTTATACATTTGAGGAATAGGTATTAGTTCCTCTTGAGCACTTTTTTTTACAGTTAAAAATAATTTTTTTAGGTTCAATTTTTTCACTCTTAGCGATTTCAAGCCCACATAAATGTTTTCTTTCACTGACAATATCGTTTTCACCGTCATTGGTAATAAAAACCTGGGTATGGCCTACTAACACAACTCCAGCGTTTAGTTGAATTCTTATTATTGTTTTAAAATGTATTTATATCCTAAATAAAATATTGAGGGTTTGCCTTGGATTTTTTCCACAAAATCAGTTTGATTCATGTTGGCTTCGAATGACATAAGAGAAAAAAAATCTTCACCAAAGAGAAAATTCCATAAAACACCACCGAAAGATGTTAATTATTGTTTTCCTGCCTTTGAAATCAGTTGTAATGCGTTTAAATGCTAGGATTCTACAATCCAGTGTGAATTTCTATTAATAGTGACACGTGTTTTAACATGTCGATTTCCTTCCAACATTTTCCAATGGAAGGAATGTAAATAAAGCAAAATTAAGTTGTAAAAATATAAAAAATGAAAAATAATTTTATATTTTAGTAGGCCTATAACTTTTTGGGGAAGTTATATGTAAGTTAAGCCTTTGACCTATATTGTTAACTTGTAAAAGAAGTTTTGTGTCATTTACTCATAAATTTGTTTACATTTTACTACCGATGATAAGATGCTGTATAGAAACGAGAATAGACTTGGGCTAGCTGTGTGTCATGCTACTAGAGTATCCCAATTAAAACATTCTTGATACAAACACTCAGTGTTTGGTGCTGAAATCAGCTATTTGCAACCTAGCACTGAGATAAGAGCTGGCCATAAGCCCTCAATGATTCGGGCACTACAGTTTTGAAATTGGCTAAGTTCGGTAAATAAGTCAATAAGCTAAGTTCATTTTCTGAAAATTGAAAAATGACACCTGGACACAGGAATCGAACCCGGGACCAGTGTCCAGGTGTCATTTTTCAATTTTCAGAATATTATATCTAGATGGAGTAATTCCCACTAATAAGTATAAATAAAAGCTCTGGCTATTAATTCCTAAGTTCATTTATTCAAAAGTTATCGTTGTTTTTTGTTGACTGCACGAGATGGGACAGATTCAAGTAGACATTCCAGAGTGCGTGAGATGGGCATGAATCGTCTTTTTTTACTCACGACTTTTACAAAATAACTTACTCTTCACTTTAATACTCAAAAGTTTATTAACCTCTCCTTCATTACTATTGTATTTTATATTATATACATACAATACATACACACTGCCTACATTATGTATAGCATACACGCTATTCATATATAAATTTTGAACCAAATTCCTTATAGATATTGGGTACGTTTTCTGGTTAGAGCGTAATCTTGTATTTAATTTCCCGGTTAATCGGGAGTGAGCTGGCATCTTAAGACTTTGTGGAAGTGAACGCGATTTACTGTTTACACATTTAGTTTTTATAATGAAGTTCTTATTCGACTACAATAAATAAAATATTTCTTCACTAGTTACGTTAAGGTGGGGTTGTAGGAGACGAGAGAAAACGTGTGTGTCTTTTCAGTTTTTATATCAAAACTTTTTTTTATCCAAAATAAATCAAAATATTGCTTCATTACAAATATAGAGCTTAGTTTTCTTCACATGGTGATATCAACAGTTGTTGAATACCTGACAAGGTTGTTCTGGAATTTAATGAAAACTATTTTCTCTCAATTTAAAAAGTTTGTTAAATAATGCCACCATGCTCATGACAGATATTCAACATGTGAAGAAAATTAAACTATTGGTTTCTACTGAAACAATATTTTGGCCAAACAACTGTTTTAGTATAAAAACTGCAATAATCCTGACCTTGGTCTACATTCTCTCCCTCTCCAACTTAAGAGCTCAACATCCCAGTCAAGCACGCTGGCACTGAGCTATCTTGACTGGTTACATCTACAGTAGGCTGCTTGCTATCCAATGTAACCAAGACACGACGTTTTCTCACAAAGCACTTTGTTTGTTTTGTTCCAGATGCAAATGGCACACCAAACCAGCTCTCCAGGGCTACAAGAACGTCATGCGTGGTAAGTACCATACATAACAGTGGTCGTGCTCCATTCAGTTCTATTTAAAACATTGACAGTGCTGAACATTCCTCACTCATTTTCAAAACATGAAGTCATAACTTCTGAAAACTCTACTTAAAATCATTCAACCATCAACATTTTAATGCACAATTCTAATAAGCGTATACTTATAAGATGTAAATTGTAATTCAATGATTTCAAATTATTACAATTCACGGGTGATAAGGGATCAAACTTGCTATCTTATGATTTTTGTGAACTGTTGTTAAGGTGAAGTGATAAAATGTGCAGGGCTGAAAATTAGTAAAATTAGTATGAGGTTCACACAATGACATATTTAAGATGTTATATTAATAATATTGATGCTAATAATAATATACATATTAATTATAAAAATATCTATAGTCTACTATTAATATATATAATTGATATAAAATAACATTGTTCATATTATTAATATTATTATTTCATTGTGTGCAATTCATTTCCTTCTTAAATCCTTAGGAGGAACTGTTTTTTGCATGACGTCGTAGAAAGAAAGGTTGAGGGAAAGAGGAACTTAGGAGGAAGGAGGATTCAATTATTAGGCGACTAGAAGTAAATTCTGAGAGCTCAAAGAGACAGAGGACAGGGTACATTGGTGGTCTAAGTTCACTGATAAAAGAAATGGACCTTATCGTAAGACAGAACACCTAATAATAACATCTCATATGAATGTCTAATTATACTAAATTTAAAATCCATACTATTATCACTTTGCTTTAACAATTGTACGTAAAAATCATAAAATAGCAAGTTCGACCCCTTAAAACTCGTGAGCTGAAACCATTGAATCACATTTTATAGTTTATAACTATACGCTTGCTAAAATCGTGCAGTTAAATTTTGATGGTCGAATGACCGTGAGTCACACTTAGATTGTTCAAGAATTGAGAATAAATAAATTTTATTAGTTGTCAAAACATGAATCTCTGCATATAATTACACAATTTACATGCGATGTGGGCACGGATACTTCACGCATAGCTCGTTTAGTCTGGTTTTCTGATAACGGGGAAGTCCAGGATCGAATATCGGCTGGGTGCATTGTGGGTGATTTCACCTAAAGGGTTTCACACTTTACTTTCACGTAAACTCGAGAACATTTCCTCTAAGTTTGTAGTTATTCACCGCTACCCCGTTATGGTAGTTGAACGTAATGTAAGAAATAATACGCAATTTTTAGATACAAAACAATTGATCTCATTGCGGAAGGCTTGACTGTAAACGATACACAGTTTTCAAATTACATAGAATAAAAAATAACAAATAATTTGAAAATCTCCCAGTAAAATTCATTGCGTGTAGTACGTTCGTCACTTCTCAAACATCAGGCCATATTCCATTTATATCCGTACTTTGTGGGACTGCAGCAACCCTTTTTGAGACAAAGAGTCCCACAAGAATTTGCTCTCTTGATCAGGAGCTAAGATGGGGTGCTAGTGGGCGCGAAATTAGTGCATTCATCTTGCAGTTTTTATAGCGTAAACATATTTTGGCCAAAATAAATCCAATATATCTTCTATAAAAACACAGAGTTTAGTTTTCTGCACATGCTAATCTCAACCGTTCTCGAATATCTGTCAAAGCTGTCCTGGAATTTAATGACAACCTTTTCTCTTTATTTAAAAAGTGTGTCACCAAATGCTGCTATGCTCATGACAGATATTCAAGAATTGTTGAGACTAGCATGTGCAGAAAACTAAACTCTGTTTCTATAGAAGAAATATTTGATATATTTTGGCCAAAAAATGTTTATGCTATAAAAACTGCAAAATTAATGCACTAAACTTGCGCTCACTAGCACCCCACCTTAAGGAGTAGTCTATCGGAGCACGGATCTATGGTGCAGACGTCCAGAAATACCTCCTTATTTTACAAATAGCTCACTACTTCAAAATCTGGTTCATTCCAAAATAAAGGCAAAAGTCACCACCATATCCCTGTGAATTAAAAACCTTACATTTGAAGTTTTATAGTGTGAAAAACATTAATGAACAAACGAAACAAGCTCATTTTCAAGGATGTTTCGAACGGAATGTCGCACTTATTAGATTAAAGCTTGATTCACACACTTTAAGTTGACCCATGATGCATTGCAACGCTTTGAAACAGCTGATTATCAACATATTTTATTTTCTAGTGGATAAACATATATTTTAGATCATTGTCCCGATGGTTGTTTACAAAATTATAACGCTGTGTCGTGGCATAATTAAATACATTTACAAACACGCTTTACATAAACGAGTTATTTCAAATCTCCTCACAACGGCCAACAAATCTGTCTGTTAGTTTCTGGCTGTAGAGCGCATGCGTTGACAAATGCACTTGCGCACTAAATTTAGATGGTTGGTTCTGAGATCTGATTGGTTCTCCTGTGTCTAACATCTCCAGCAGAGCGGACAAAGTAGAGAATAGTTTAACTTCAGCAGAACAGCTCGCGCAGATTAAGCGGAAATCTTGTGATTGGCTTAGAGCGCGTCACGTGACCACGTTTCTGTTCTGCGCTAGTTTTTCGGCGAACGTGTGAATCCACAGTCAGGCTAGTATTTTGTGGTTCGAGTCCCTAGCACTATAGCCAATAGAGGGGCCCTGGTTAAGGTGTAGGGTGGGGAAGCAGACTGTTTATCCGTGGCAATGATATAATGTCTCTTTAAACCTAGTGGAAATGTGTCACGGCTCTCTTCTTATCCAAATTACAAAGATGTACTGAGGTACACTTTCTCTTTCTATAACCTTCCCCATACCTGTCATATTAGCGTAATTAGTTAATATGTGAGTAACTAAAACGGGTAGTAAGACGCGCTGTTAAAACAAAACACATACCAGTCCGGGATACATGCATCTAAGATAATGCGCCATCTCGGTGGCCACGTGGTCTAGGGTGCTACTCTTGCAGTAGACTAGACTGCCGATGACGGGGAGATAGTGGTTCGAATATCAGTAGGGATTACTGAGGGTGGTTTTTTTCAGAATGGGTTTACACTCTCCCTCCACGCAAATTTGGGTACACTTCCTCTAAATATAACCTTCTAAATCCCTAAAACCATTAGCGTAGTTAGTACATAAACGTATAACCCGGTATAACATGGTACTAAAAAACTAAGCTAATGGAATTTAAATTAAATGTACTTTGAGTGAAGTGGAGAAAGAAGGGAGGGGGACATAAGGAGAAACCAGTTATGAGACTTCATTTACACCCAACCGGGATTTCAACCACGATAACCTCTTCACCGGGAAACCCGTCTAGACGAGCTTGGTGTTTTGTCCGTGTGCCCACCGATGCGGGTCATAATTCTACTCGCATCCATTAAAAAAAGCAGATACCGCGTCTTGAACGTATCGCAAATTTGTACTGTGCTTTCACGTTGGTAGTTGAGTGAAGGTAAAAGTTAGTGAAGAGGGGTTGTAATTGGGACTCCAAGAGACATAAACTTCCTCCTCTATGTCTGGAACAACTTTGTATCCCTTCAAGTCTGTGCGCTCGATCATAAAGAGAGATCTAGAAGCTATGGCGGCGCGTATTATTTCACAATTTTTAATTTTCTTGTTCAGAAAGATGCAGGTACTAACTCTTGTAATTTAAGTTTCCCGTATTTTTTCATTACACCGTCCCGTCATTCTTCCACAGAGTGATTTAATTAAAAAAAAGAAGGCGTTTTAATAACAGTTTTTATCTCGGAAAGTTGTTACCGAAGAACACAAAAAGACAAAAAGTTCCCACCAGTCCAGAGAGTTTGGCGATGATGTCTCAACTCTCTTCATCTTTGGTCGGACAGATCCTCTTCCACTCGGTGTTGAGGAGTCTTGGCGTGTCGGGCTAGTTGTTGTCTTAATACCTGTCCGGGTTGTACTCGTTTGATTGTACTTAAGGGGTAAAGATGAGTAAGGTGAAATTTAGAGGAAATAGATCCGTCATTGCGCTAAGCGTGAGTGGGAAACCATTTAGGGAAAAACTCGGTAGACCCAGCTGTGATTCGAACCTAAACCCCGTCACTGGCAAACTATGTGAACCTGACATTTAGTTAACGTGACTACCAGAGGGGATGTAGGTCTATTTAATCATAAATATACGTTCTATAAATATAATCTTCTTCTTAATATATATAATTCTTCTGTACGTGTGTATGTCACTGAACTCCTCCTAAACGACTGGACCGATTTTGATGAAATTTTTTGTGTGTGTTTGAGTGGGTCCGTGGATGGTTTAAATTCACAATTGGACCCGGTAGGTAGCGCTGCAATCGGGTTCTAGGAATTTTATTTTTATTTTTTATGGAATTTTTGTGGGGGGGATTTTTTTTAAGATTTTTTGTATATCAGAACATGTTACCTCAAAATTTGATCCCCCCTCCCACCCACTCCCCCCCCCCCAATATTTGTAGTATTTGTGTAACTCACTAATTGGAGTTAATTGTGAATTTGTAATTGTGATAATCACATAGTATTTGTTGTATTATCGAAATAAACTATGCCACCCGAACTAAAAGCCAACGTTCGGGCAGGACAACGTCTGTCGGGTCTGCTAGTTGTTGTATATAAATGTAAAAGGCCGACACGCCTGTACTAAAAAAGGATACATTTCCATTATTCGCAGATTTTAATATATCGCATTCTGTTATGAGTAAATGAGAGATTGGAGACGACCTTAACCTCGTTCTAATAAACTACTGGTTAGCCCAAACCACCAGTTATACTGAAGAATGTGAGCAAGTACCATGTTTACAGGAACCACACCGGCAATTGTTTTCAAAATGATAAAGACTTTGAGAACTCTGAGAAGTAAATCTTAATATTCTTCCTTATGAGCCGATGCCTACCTAGATTTGCAAAATTGAAACATGTTAGTGCATGACATATTTTGCTAAAACTTTCATTGCGAACTTTTTACTGTCTAATTAAAATACATATTATAAATATGCTTGGATTGTAACGTCAACAGTTTGAAAAATTTCATATCTCCAGTAATTTTGAATACGATTAACTCTTGTCTCGTAATATTTCTAAACATATTTATTTAGTATCGCAGCCCACTGCCTGTTCAAGCTAAACCCATCTGAAATAACTACTCTACAATGTGTGTGGCGCAAGGAGAGTCGAATTCGTAAGGAAGTGCACTTGCATTTGCGTGTAAGGAGAGTGGGAAGCGATTTAGGGGGAAATAGCTTTGTACACCCGACCGTATTAAATATATTAAATTTACAAATTTTGAAACCCTATTTCTCTGTCACCAAAAGTTCATTTTAATACTAAGGTGACGCGTTACACCATGCGGGATCAATTAAATGAAAAAGGATCACAATTTTAGGGGTTTCTTTGACAAGGATCCAGATATTCCCTGCCCTCTTTCCTGTTTATCATGAAAGGACATTACAATGCGCCGTGAGATAGGACGTGTAGGCAACCCTCTATGCTGGTAATTGTTGCATTGCATATCCGTGTTATCTCAAGGCGTCTTGGCAATGAAAGTAAATGTACAATATTCAATATGCATGTCTGTATTTGTTACCAAACAGATTTGTTTCGATCAAACCTGATATACAGAGATTGGCCAGCTACACATTTTTCTAAATATATCTTTCAAGGACACATTTCCTTCAGTAAGATTTCAAACTACAAAAAGCTATATTTTTTTAAGTGTGACCTTCAATGTGTACAATAAGCATGATTATTTCTTTACTTCTCCTCCACTATAGGCAACACACTAGAGTGCCAAATCATCAAACTTACAATAATACATGTTTAATAATTAAAATTAAAATTTGGAGAACGTATAATATTTAGTAGGCCTATCCATGAAAGTTGATTGCTGGATACTTATTTAGGAGTTCAACCACAATATAATACTATAACACTCTTAAGTTACTATCACAATTAAAATTAAAATATCCTTTATTTATTTAATTGCAAATTGGGTGTGTGAAAGAATCCATACATTTTTCTGTTTTTTATATTGATTGGTATTTTCCTTAGGTCTGTAAGCAATTGTCGCAACACAAGTTAGTTAATAAAGTGTCATATTTCTGCTCTTAAAGCCCATTCAAAGGCAGTCATTGCGATAGCGCATCCGCGTCGTGTCAGAACTATAGCGCACTAAAAAATGCTACGTTTTATTTGTTATGGAAAATAAAAGTTTAAAAAAGAATAGGGTGTGATATTGTAACAGTTATTCCGCAAACAATCTAACCGCTGGATGGTTTAGCGAGAGTTCAATGAGCACCAAATCTCTTATATAATTAAAAGGAACTATTAATGTTATTGTGTAGGTATTTAATGGCCAAGGCTACGCAATGACAACGTAATTGCTTTTTTCTTTCTAAATGCAAGAGCTACCACTTGATGATGTTTAATCAGGCTAGGTTGAATATACAGTGACTGTGTCGACAGGCGTGGATTCAGGGGGGTCAAAGAGTCAGTTGACCCCCTTGTGAAAGTTAGAAAATTAATATAAAAAACAAAATGAACGTTCAAATTTTAGAAATGAAATACAACACAAATAAATTATACACTTGTTTTATCTGTTTACGGGCAGACACCTCTTAAGCAGGGTCCACACGTGCATTGTTCGTCCATGATTAATCAACGTACTATCTGACTCACGCAAGTGCGGAAGAAATATTTGTTTTCATGTACGAATATTTGTCGTGGATAGAGAGTAACGAACATTGTTCCTCATAGAGACGGTATACCACCACACATCAAAGAAGACTAATAATCGCCTGAGAGCAGTTCATCCACGAATACAGAATATAGAGTATGTGTGGACAGCAGAAGTGGAGGAACTGTGGGGGACTCTGACACCCTGGAAATAGCTTGCCCCTCCCTGGAATAAATCCCCCCTCCCCCCGAGATATATTTCAAATCCTCTGATTTAAGGCCATCTTTCAACTTCATATTCGATAATATCAAACTCCAAAGGACGTCTAGATGCATTCTATTGTCAACAATTTGCCGGAGAAGACCGCTTCAAATAACTACTAGACTAGAGTTATCTAACTGGCACAAAAAGTCAAGGAAGGAAGCCGGAAAGTTCTAAATAGCTTCCAAGGTCATCCAAATTTCAAAAATGTATAGGGGAAGACAACTATAAATAGCTTCTAGATGCATGTCATTTTGAAGAATTTTCAGACGAGAACCACCCCAAATAGCCCAGTTTCTGAAATAATTCAATTTTCAGAATTTTGTCGGTGGAAGACCACTTCAAAGATTATCTTCTAAAGATATATAACTATCGTAAAAAATTAAGGTGAGGATCACTCTAAATAGCTTTGAAGGGGATCCAAATTTCCAAAATATATGGGTGAGGAACACTTTAAATGGCTTACAAAATAATCTAGTTAAAAAAAAAAAACAAGGTGAAGACTATTCATAGCTTCTAGAATAAACCATTTTTCAAAAAATTGTTAAAGGAGGGCCACTCCAAGTGGTTTATAAAAACTATCTAATTTAAAAAAAATTGGTGTGGATGACCGCGGTTTAAAACATACATAAGATTAAATATGAATGAGAAACTATTAAACGGCTTCAAACATAAATTTAACATTGTAAGTAACTATGTTATTTATAATTATGACCCCCCTATGAAAATGATCTGGATCCGCCCCTGTGTGTCGATAGGAGCGTCATTGGAATACTAAGTGAGTTGCGCTGGTAAATGCTTTCACTGCTTCTCGTCACAAATGCAGCGGAAACAACAGAGTAAACATTTCATCATCTGTCATTCTACTCTTTGTTAGATCTAGAGCAATTCGGGAGGAGAGGCGGATAATTAAATCACACTCGTTAAAAGTAGATTGGAAAGTTTTTCTGGCACTTATTTTACAATATTGAGTTTTAATTTAGACGTTACCCTCTTCTGTGGTCGAACGGCTTAAGGCGTCACTCTCACAGTAAACTAAACTAGACTGCCG
The DNA here is from genome assembly GCA_902151455.1 of Timema bartmani. Lineage (NCBI taxonomy): Eukaryota > Metazoa > Arthropoda > Insecta > Phasmatodea > Timematidae > Timema > Timema bartmani. The sequence continues at coordinate 80,821 of CABFWB010000547.1, forward strand.
ATGACTGGGAGATCGGGGTTCAAATACCAGTTGGCTGTACTGAGGGTGGTTTTTCCAATCCTATTTCACACAAATGTGGGTAAATCACCTAGTTCAACAAAACTAGACTGCCGATGACTGGGAGATCGGGGTTCGAATACCAGTTGGCTGTACTGAGGGTGGTTTTTCCAATCCTATTTCCCACAAATGTGGGTAAATCACCTAGTTCAACCTTTATCACGCCTAACACATTATAGCAACTAGTACATGTGTGTTTAGACCGAATGGGTGGTAGGATGCGCTGTTAAAAAACTATGTATTCTCCCACACATCGGTGGGCACGTGGCCTAATTATATCAGACTCATCTTGTCTGTTTTTTTGTTAACTGGAAGTTCAAGGTTCAAATCCCGGTTGGATGCACTAATATTTTTTTTATAAACGGTATCCCACTCTTCCTTCACGCTAATGTGGATACACTTATCTAAATTATACCTTCCTCATACCTACCTCCTTAGCACAATTAAAAATGCATATTGCCCTAAAGAATAGTGAGTCATTAAGGTAGAAAAAAGTTGTGATTAGCTTTGCATCTAAATAATGTTACTTTTTTAAACACAGAAATAATTGATGATTTTTGCTATGATAATATCTGAATAAAATAAAATATTGAAAAGTTGATGCCCAGGCCAAATGAGGGGGTCGGAACAAAAATATGATAACATATTTATTTTTTTATAAAATGAGGGCTATCAGTGATTTCTGGTAGCTTACCTCTTGAACTACAAGTTGTTTATGTAACCGGTCACGTCCTTGAGGATAGCTAATATCAATTCATACTTAATCTATATTTTATAGCTAGATTTAGGGATTTTATAGACGTTTAAATCAGGGATGTAGAGTTGGTAGGCTACACCTTCGACTCCCGATTCCTCCATAAATAGTACAATTATATATTAATTAGTAGGCAATACAAAATTTACTTTAGTAAAATAACTGTACTATAGTAAATGTATTACTAATTCTAATATATTAAAATTTTAAAATACTAAAATGGCAACACATGACATTTCATCCCCACCATGTGAATCAATAGAACATCCATAGAACATAAAATATAGATTTTTTACTACAATTTCTGAAAAGTTGTAGTCAAAGTCGGTACCATTCTACCGACTCCGACTCCACCCAAAATTGCTTAGGACTCTGACACAAGATCCCTGGTTTAGATAGTTAATATATCCCAATTAAAATATCCGTGAGGTAATCACTCATCAGGTGTTTTCCCCGAACCCCTCCATTATGTTATGGCTGTGAATACTACTACTGCCATCTGTTGTGTACTGGTGCAAGTGACCTTGATCAGCACTGACACAATCGTCATGGACACAGATTACATTCACTAAGATCTCCGAGAACCAGAATTAAGATTAAAAATAAAATAGTTTTCAAACTATGTGTGGAAATCTTATTTTACACTGCAAACTTTGACAAGTAAATCATAAACTTATTAGTTACAAGCTAACTATTTATCGCGATTTCTGAACTACAGTTCAATTCTGCTGACGCTCTTGTCTGCATGATGTAACGGTTCCGTCGCGATCCATCTTTACTTTAAATTCCCAAGCTGCTGGTGGCAGGTGTTTACGATGGTTAGTTTTGTTTTGTATCTTGCACGATACACCTCGACTATTATAAATTGCTCACTGTAGGTATGACCCGCCTCGGTGGCGTAGTTGACTAACGCGCTAGTCGTGTTGAGCTCGACCGCTGAGAACAGGGAGATCGAGGCTCGAATCTCGGTCGGGTGAACTGAGGGTGGTTTTTCCTAAATGGTTTTCCACTCTTCTTCCACGCAATTGCGGGTTCACTTCCTCTAAATTCAACCTTCCCAATTCCTAACCCATTAGCGTAATTAGTACTTAAGCGTATAACCCGAACGGGTAGTAAGACGTGGTGCTAATTATTATTATAATTATTATTATTATTATTAATATTATTAATATTATTACTGTAGGTATGGGTTAAGTATATTTGCTAAACAACGATATAAAATAGGTTTACACATGTGTTTTTAATAAACATGTATGGAGCACCCGAATTAAACTTGCTCACATTGTACATCCCCTTAAAAGTGTTAATTAATAAATAGCTTAAATATGATAGAATCAACTAGAAGGCGACTACACTATGAGCTGCATCGATGGCCACGCAGACAAGGGCGTCAGTGTCAGGTTGTCTTCATTGGTGGTGACGGGGTGGTTGGGGATGGAATCAATACAGGCTGCGTGTATACCGAGGTTTTTTTCACCTAAATGATTTTATTTCATGATAATGCAGGTACATTTCCTTTAAATTCTACCTCTCATCCCTACTCCATTTTATAAATATGGGGATATCCCGGACGGGTAGAATAGTAAGTCGCAATTCACGGTTTGTGTTTATTACCTTATGTTTATTCAATGGCAGTTAGTTTGAGCCTAAATATTTATTCAGTGTCACCTTCCTTATCCTGTTAGGTAGTTTATAAACAGCTGAGCTGATAGCCACATGTAGCACTGAAGGGAAAACTATTTTTTTTAAATATACATTTACGTTCATATGTGTAAGAACCCTAATAACAGCTAGCTTAGGTAAATAATAAAGCTCTAGTCATACGTCACACTATGGTGAGGTTTTCTCTATTCTACTTTAAAAACAATGGAATTTATAAAACAGTGAAACTGTTTTACCATATTTAAAAAACTAGAAAATATAACTAATTTAAATTAAAAAGTGGTTGGGTGTACTGAGGGCTGTTTTTCAAAATGTTTTTCCTCTCTATCTCCCCGAAAATGCGGCTACACTTCCTATAGATATAATCTCCCTAATTCATAAAACCATTTCCGTTATTAGTAGGCCTACATAAGCATACAGTCCAAATGGGTAGTAAGGCACGGTGCCAAACATGGTTATATTTCTCCGAGTATATCGAGAATGTAGGAAAACGTGTTTCGATAAGTTTTCTTGTTCGGGCGTAGCCGTGTATCAAATGTTCCGGTTAATTTTCCGTGAAATGGCTTGTTAAAGTCTAAAAATCTGTTCTGATACTGTACAATTTCTCAAGTCTAATTGTAAACATACCGAATCTTGTCTTGTTATCTTAATCGTGCAAATAGATACATTTCTTCTTTCCACTTGATATCATTAAAAAAACACCAAGACGAAAATCGCAAGCCAATTAAAGTGAACTAGCGGTAGAAGGAACTTTATTTCTTATATGGAGGGAAAAAAGTGTATTTTTATATACACATCTTGGGGTGGATTTTTTTCCTCCAAAATAAGGAATTGAGAAGGTATAATTTTAACAAGGCTGTCTTGATACATCCGAGCCAAGTGCGTGGTTTGGAAGTTAATCTCCATTTCGTATTAATGTTGTCTCGAGATAACAACAAATAAATCTCCGTTGTTTTATTATATTGTTTATAGAAAGGAAATAAAATTGTACACTACCCGCACCGATGGTCACTTGGTATAATATGTGAGGCTCGCAATAAACTTGATTGGTTGTGACGGGGAGACTGTGGTTCATTTCTCGTCCTGGTACACTTGGAGTGGTTTTATATTTGTTATTTATCTCCATGTGTTTTTCAAACTCCTTTCAACCTAAGGTAGGTACATTTCCTTTAAACTAACCTCCTCACCTCGACATCTAATACAAGGTTTCAGCTTGTTTTAATTATTATGTTTACCAGAATGGTTACTAACGGCTTAGATTAGGCGGTAAGTGTGAGGAGGCCTGCTTACAGGTAGGGAGTGCACTGACATTAGGGTTTAGAGAGGATGGAAGAATCACAGGTGTAAAACCATTCCCAGGGAGCCCGGTCGAGATTCTAACCTCTTGACCGGTGATTCATTCTATAGCGAACCTGACGCCTCGGACAATGGGATTACCGATGAAGGGGATTGATGACATTGTCTCTTTATGAAGCAAAGACAGGTAAAGCTAGAATTTAGGTTTTATTCAGAGTTTCAAACAACATTGAAATAAAAACCATGCATTAAAATACTCCAACATTTTCACACAAATATTTTCTTGCTCTTTAAAAAGTTTTTATGAACATATTTTTTTAAATAGTTTACAACCAAAGTTGTTTGGTTTATTCACAGAAATGGCCAGTAGGCATTTTCCTACCAGTATGTAGATCAGAAAAGTCCGTGGAAGCATAATATGTCTATCTAGAAAAGGAAACACAAGAAAAACTAATTATAAAAAACAAGTAAAGGTTTTCAATGTGCAAATAGTATAGTGAGTGTGTAAACTCGTCAGAGGAAAAGGGGAAGTTTTTTCAGCCCATAGGCAAGAAGCCTCGCAGGATGAACTGCTAAATTTCTTCCCCCTTTTTCTATTTCTTACATTTTCCTCTAAGTTTAATAGTGCTTGGACTGCTTTAGGTGCGTCAAGTAAAGATGCAACCCACTTCACCAAATAGTTTAATGAATTCACTGAGATAGCAACGTTCGTAAGTCTTTTATAGCTTTGTTGTTGAACTTATAAAATTTTTAATTTCGCTCTTCGTGAGGCCTGAAGCCGTGCGCCTGTGAGCGTAACCCTAATATTGATGTAAGTATTTGTAAGTTTGTCGTCAGCTTGATTTCTTGTTTCACTCAAACAGTTAATCGGTACAGTAGAAACAATAAACCTTCGTATGGAACATCTCATTACTCGCCGATATTTGTTTCAATAGTCCAATATACCCGCCTTGGTGGCGTAGTTGGCTAACGCGCCAGTCGTGTTGAGCTAGACCACCGAGGACGGGGATATCGAGGTTCGAATCTCGGTCGGGTGAACTGGGGGTGGTTTTTCTTATATGGTTTTCCACTCTCCCTCCACGCAAATTCTGTTTCACTTCCTCTAAAATTCAACCTTACCAATTCCTAATCCATTAGTGTAATTATTACTTAAGCGTATAACCTGAACGGGTAGTAAGACGCGGTGCTGAATTAATTAATTAATTAATAGTCCAATAAGACAATGACCAGACTATTACGAATCCATGCCCTCTCAATTATCTTAGACGCACTTTTAAACAATAATAATTTCAATTACCTTTATTATATTATAGTGCTGACTGCTGACCAACAACAGGCCAGCACTATAAATACATAAGAAGACAGAAACATATATAATAATTACATGTAAATTAATTATAACAAGACAAAAAAAAATATATGGAAAAGTCAAATCAGTGAAGTATAGTAACCAAAATCAATAATAATAGCAAAGCTATTATATATTTAATTAATCGGGCTTAGAATGATTATAGTTATTTTGAATTAGGTGATTGACCGGAAAAATAACCATTTAAATATACAGAAAACCCCGTTAGACCGAATCTCGATAGTCCAAAATTCCAGATAATCCGAACACACTTTTTCCGAAAACGCTGAAAAAAATTAAGTCAAATGAAATACATTTTATTTGGTTAACGCGCTCAAAGTTAATAGAGAATTTTAAGAAACAGTAATATCTGATAATAAATGCTTAATATTTACATGTTGTAGTCAACACAGTGTGTTTTCGTGTAACTAAAAACGATTACAGAACATAATACTTGTTATATATCAGTTAAATAAATGCAAACTTAACTGAACTGATTCAACAGAAATTTAACATTCGTGAAAATACTGTATTCATGTATTCTCCAGCTTTATCTGAATTTTCGATAATCCGAACAAGCTTCGGTCCCACTTTGTTCGGATTAACAAGGTTCTAGTGTAATTTAAAACCTAGACCTGTTCACTGGAATCTAATACAGGACCCTCAACTAAGTTCGCTAATGCTCTACCACTGAGCTATCCGTTGAGTTAAAGAGAGTTCTCAGCCCTCATGATTAAAGGCTAACTCTTAAGATATTTGGTGAGCCAGGGTGTGTGTTTATGCTGCCTCTCGTACAGGTGTAAACAGTGAAAGATTGTCACTTGCAACTCAGGTTCTTAAACTGTGATATTCTGAGGGTCTTAGCAAATATTCACAAACATCAGTAAATTAAGTATTTAACATACAACTATTTAAATTATAATACACTACATCCTTTCATTTTATATTTTTTGAAGAACTAAACGTTGTCCAGCATGTTTACACAAACACTATTTTAATAACCATTCGTATAGTTACCTAAGATACACTACCTGTTTCCTTCGCTTATCTGCATTTATTAAGTTTGTAAATTACAAAAATGTAATTAATAATATCAAATATAGCTGAACTTGTGTATTTTTGCAAGAAAAAAGATTTAGTTTTATATATTTCTCATTTGATCAATAAATTTTATAAAAACAACACTAGCTTATAGAAAACTCTATCAAATTAATTATTAATGCCCGGGGTCACTAGTTAAGAACCGTTTGTTACACAAAATGGGTCAAGAAGAGAGACACAGGGTTTAGAATTTTTGAGTCATTTTTAGAAATCCAATATTAATATTGCTTTTTTATTTTCAAGTACCCACTAACTTCCAAAGTGTTGTTACGGAGACTTTGGTGATTTATTTCTTTACTAGCCTTTTATTTTAATTCTATTTCAATTTTGTGAAAGAATTTATGTAATCACATTTTTGAAGAGCTGTGTTTTTCCTTCTTTATTGTCAAATCATTTTTATTCGTTTTAAGCCACCGCTTAATTTTAATGGTGTCTTGTATTTCCTATTCGTTCTTTTCTCTGAAATCCCATCTTTTATCACATTAATAATTCGTTTTTTTCATTCTCTTTGTGTGCTAGTCTAAAAAAAAAAAGAAGAAAGAACAAGAACTTATTTTAATTGTGATATTGCTTGCCGAGACTCGCTCTTTTTCATTCTTGGGGAACACCTTCGTTTAGTCTTTAGCTCCGCCGAGAGGTAGCGACAGCGTCACACCGTGCCTGGCTACAAATCTTATAAAAGTAAAATAACTCATTCTAAAAACATATTATTTTACACAGAGAAATGATTTAGATTAATGGAATAGATATCTGAGATCTGCATTAACTATTGAGAAAATTATTTCACAAATTAATTGCTCTTTAATTTGTTACAATTAAAATAAAATAAATATTTTGATAGGTTGGAAAATTGACTCTTCTCACGTGTTTTGTCCATTAAGTGTTTTAGAGGGAAGGAAATTAAAAATATACTTTCACCAAAGTTCAATGTAAATATTCTAGAAAAAGTAACCTTGTCTTATTTTTCTTCTAACACACAACTTGTAAACTACACTCAAAACTCTGAAGATTTACATTTTCCCAGCTCGGAATATAAGAACAAATTGTAAACATTGATAAGAGATGTCAGAATATAGATAAGTGTTCTCACATAAAGAATACTTACCATTGGTTCTTAAAACATTTTTTATGCACCTACTTGAAGATACACATCTTCACGATACGGTATTAATCATGGGAACAGCAGTCCCGAAGCTTTAAAACCACTCAAATAATCCTCGCTTTTTGAATGTTTGGTTGTGTTCCTTTTAAAAATAAACTACTTTTTTTTTTGAGAAAGGATAGATCTGTGTTTTTAACCATTTACTTTGATATCCAAGAACTTCGCCATTTAGCCTTAAACTTTGAAAACTATCATATTGAATGTATTCATGACTTATTTTAAATTATAAAACTTTGCCTGTAATACTTTTAAATCCATAAGATCATGTTGATAACCGTTATTACCATTTTGGCGTGAGCCAAATTTTGAAACAACAAACCAAAGTAATGGACATTTGCAACGCGTTTAAGCGCTCCCTTAAAAAAGTCAATCATTTTCATTTCAACCTTTCCTAAGCACACCTAGAAATACATATTATTTAGCCCTTTATTCTCATCCACCTTCACGAGTATTTGCATTCATGACACAATTACTTTTTTTTACACATGTATAGTATATAATTATTATGTGCAATATTATTCTCAAGATTCTGTAGTTTATCTCAATATGGACTAAAATCGGTTGAGTTATAAATTTTTATAAAGTTTTAATAACTTTTTTTATTATTTAGTGTTCACTCGACAGATTGCTAGGCAGATACTCTCCAGACACCTTTGTCTGAAGATGTTGCCTTAAGCTGACTGTAATTACTAGCCCCAATGTCACATCTGTTTCAAATACTGTCCTCTTCTTAACTTAACCTATAATCAACCCTCATTAATCTTTCTCATGATTATATTAATGACTTCCTCTGTTGTCTTGTGGTCAGAGTTCCTGGCTACAGATCCTGAGGTCCCGGGCTCGAGCCCCGTTGCTTCCAGATCTTTATGTGGAGCAATGGGTCTGAAATGGGGTCAAACTAAGCCTCGGGAGGACACTTGAGGAGATACTTGAATAAACAAGCAATAGCGCTGGTCTAGGAAACTGAGATAAACGGTGTGCTGACCACATGACACCATGAATGTTGGTACTATTTCGCAAACATGCGGTGGCCACTCGGTCAGTATAGCTCGCTTGCAGCCTGATGCCATGGAGTATTTTTATAGATATTTTATAGCAAATTTATGGACTGTTTTATTATTATTATTATTATTATTATTATTATTATTATTAGGTGTTCTGTCTTACGACAGGTCCATTTCTTATGTCGGTGAACTTAGACCACCAATGCGCCCAGTCCTCAGCCTCCTCCTTCAACTTCCAGAATTTATTTATTTCCTTCAAGTCGTCCAATATTTGAATCCTTCTTCTTCCTAAGCTCCTCTTTCCCTCAACCTTTCCTTTTATGACGTCGTGCAGAAGACATTTCCTCCTAAGGTTTTGTCCGATCCAGGAATATAAGCTAAACAATTCCAAACCTACCATCAGAACTAGATGATGCAGAATACTGGTGTAGTCACTCTAAAGATGTAGATAAGTAGCATTGTAACTGCGATCTAGTTTTCTTGACGAGTAATGTAATTGGCAACTGACGGAGCGCGTCTCATCAGTCTGATGATATGTTTAATGTCGTGCCTCTCTTCTCGAACTGCTTGCTCTCACTTATGAGCGGGAAGCTAAGCCTCTTCCAATCGTGACAACAGCGTTATAACTACATAATAGGCAGCACTTTACAACGGATTTCATGCTCTGTAATTCGTAATGACAGGCTTCACAAAATAATCATTGTAATTACGTTTGTTGCCTGGCTTTTTCCGTTCTTTTTCACACACGTCCCACAATTATTTTTTTTAGTGCTAACTGCAAGACACACACATTCCCTTTTATTTTTCCATATTCATTGTTGCTTTAACCACACGGGCATCTTGATTTAAATGTAGGTACTATTTTAGCTGGTAAAACGAGATTTCAAACTTAATAATTTGTGTTTTTTATGAAATAATATTTTTTAAATCTTAATAAATGACGCATTGGCTACCTACGGCGCCTCTGTGGTCTAGTGGTCAGAGTTCTTGAGTAAAGATCCAGAGGTCCCGGGTTCAATACCCCGCGTTTACAGATTTTATCTGAAGCAATAGGTCCTGAACGGGGTCAACTTAGCCTCGTTCAAGACAAATGAGGAGCTACTTGAATGAAAATGTTGTGTTGACCACATGACTCCCTCTATCAACTAAAATTGGCACTACCTTCACCAACAAGACGGTGGCCACTTGGTCTATATGGCTCGATTGGAGGCGAGGTTACCTACCACTCCTGGCTCCAACCTGGGAGACAGGGATTTGAATCTCGGCTGGATGTACTGAAATAATCTTTATTCCAAAATATTACTTTACGACCTTTATTTAGGTGAATTCGGATATAATTGAATAATTATTTTACTCTGTTCACTTAGAGTTTCAGGCTGTAAACAAGTTCATAATACAAGGAGTTCTAGTAGATAGTTAAGTTTACAAATTAATTAAAAATATATCTTAAAGGTTACCTAACATTTAATTTGGTTTCCATTTCCTGTTCATCTCGACAAATAGTTGAACGGTTTTAAAGTCAGCAGAACAATTTTATTTTAAAATAAATTTAACAACAACGAAACTTAGTTCATTCACTATATTATAATCATTTGCCATCAATCTTCCGATTGGTTTGTTGCAGTTCTGCACTTCTGGCTATCCTGAGCCAAGGTCTTTAGAATATTTATAATTGCTGTTGCCAGCATCTTCCGTTATCTGATTCAGATGTGGTGGAACAAGGGGGGGGGGACCCTGGAAAAAAATTTGTTCCTCCCAGATCACCCCCTCTGATATTATCAAATATAAAGCTGAAAGATGGCCTTAAATCTAACTCCAAATAACTTATTTATGCATTGAATTATTTTAAAAATTTCCGGAAAAGACTACTTCAAATAGTTCCTAAAGGCATCTGTCAGGGAAAAAATCTGACAGGGTGGCTATACCCAGGAAAAACTAGGAACACATGAAAAAGTGTGGGATTTTTTAAGTAGGGGAAAACAGAGAATTTAACTAAAATAACTTAGTCAGGGAATCTAAATACTTTACTAATTATTCACCTACACATTTGAACAGAAGTGAGAAATTTCGTTTCTCAGTGTTAACAAAATGAATTTTCTATATATGATAGTCTTAAAACGATATTAATATTCACTGTTAATTTTTATACCACATTTACAGAGCGCCACAAATAATAACTACCTTCATACATACGTAAATACTTAATAACGCTGTTCTCTAAGTGTAGGCAAGAAACTGTGCATATAGCTTAAAATTCAACAACTCTGTACTTTCCATCCTCACTAACTTTCTCCAAACTTCCCTATCCTTGCATACTCCCTTCACTTCAAAAACATACATACATACACTGAGTCATATACGCTCTTTTATTATTAAAACTTTTAATGTTTCTCTTTTTTACATATTCGTTTACACTCTACAACATTTAACCACATCTTACATGGCCTACCCCTTCCTTTTGATTCACAAACTCTACCTTCATATATTTGTTTCGTCACTCAATCTACACTCATCCTCTCAACATTCCCAAACCAAATTAAGACAGTTCCTCCTCACTGACCTCTTGGATTCCTTTTCAAAACTCACTCCTTCATCACCCATTCACTACTGACTCTGTTCACAAGAGTTTTTCCACATACCTTTATTAGATATCTCATTACAACCACATTCACCTTGCTCTTGTGTTTCTCCTGACGAACCTGTCCCTGAAGGAATCGTTTAATTATTTCCGAATATATTCTCTAGAAGATTAATAATAAAAATTTTTTATATTGAAATTCCTTTTCTCCTGCTCTAGTATACTTATTATATATTGCTTCTTAGGTATCAGAATTATGTTACTGAAGACTCATCCCTAGTTATCTCGCCTCGTATCTCGTTTATTGCACGTAACGAGTTTTGTCTTCCTTTGGTTGATCTTCTTATTAAATCCATTTTTCAGTAGTTCATCCATTATTTTCAATAGTTCCTGGAAATCTTCACTTTCCGCACAGTTTTAAATACAGTCTATATTTATATGATCAAGTAATTCGTGAATGATCCACTCTATATCTAAATTGTTATCAAGATGTTATCTGAAAGTACATATTTTTTTATATATATTTTAAATTTAATATTATTTCCATGTATAATTTTTACTTTAAAATATATTTGACACTGAATAAACTTAGAAATTTTGGATCCAACCTTTACCGTTTAAAAAAAAAAAATTATCTTTTCATAAATCAGTATTATATTTCCCCTATAACATTTCCACTCGCTTTTGTACTCGAAAATAACACTGTAATTGCATCGTTGTTAGCCGTACAATAGAAACAGGGTCATGTACCCCCCTCTCCCCGGCTAAAATGCCATGGGTTCCGACCATTTTAAATCGATACATCGATATAGTGTTATTGTGTATAGCTTGCCCACGTGCACATCTATAACTCTGCCGTATTGTGAAAATGGAAATAACACGAGAGAGAGAGCTACATTGATAGTCTGCTGTTTGAAATGCTAGGGTGTAAGGGGATGTTAATACTGGAGGGTGGAGGGGGTGGCTGATTGTGGAAGGGGGTAGAGCTATTAGTGCATTTATGTGTGTGAGGGAGAGAGTGTGAGGGGGGGGAGTAGTTGGCCGTGGCTACTAACCCTCACATAGCAGGTACGCAAGATTGCAGCAGGAGGAAGATTGAAAGCCTGTATGCCCGCGTGGCTCGACGGCTCACCAACAATCTTCTGGTCTAGTCGTTCTCGAGAACCGTTCCAAACTGGAGCCGACAGGGATATGTGCTATACCATAGCGTCTTACTACCCGTCCGAGCTACGCGAGATTTAACTACGGTAATGACCCGCCTCGGTGAGGTAAAGATCGTCAACCGGTCGATCTCGAGGAAGTTGATCGCGTAAGAAAACTATATCGCCGTTAAAAAAACAAACTATCTTTGAATGTTATAAACTCGTGAATATATCGAGTACTTTTAAATAATAGTAAGGTGAGCAAAATGACCTTGTTTGGTCATAATCGGTAATGTTATAAGAAAATAAAATAGTTTACGGTGGAATGGGAGGGCACGTGAGAAAAGACCAGTGTGTTTGCAGTGTTTATAGAAAAATGTTTTATTGGACAAAATAAATCAAATATTGCTTCAGCACGAGCATAGAGTTTAATTTTCTTCACGTGATGATATCAACAGTTGTTGAATATCTGTCATGAACATAGCGACATTAGATGGGAAACTTTTTAAATTAAGAGAAAAAGTTGTCATTAAATTCCAGGACATCCTTGACAGATATTCAACAAATGTTGATATCATCATGTGAATAAAACTAAACTCTAGGTTTGTACTGAAGCAATATTTGATTTATTTGGCCCAAAACAAAGCTTTGATAAAAAAATAACTCAAAAAGCACTTACCTTTTCAGTCGTTCGCTATATTCCCACCTTAAAATCATTCAATTCTGTTGATAATCAAATTATAATCATTTACTATTTTTATTTGGTATGAGCATTGATATAATTGTCATACTAACAAGTTAGACGCGATGTTACATTTTTGTTCCGATGTTTAACGCCACCTAAAATGATAGCACTATCAAAGATTTATAGATTTTTTTTCTGAATAGTTTTATTTTGGGAAAGAAGGGTGTTGGGAAGATTAAAGGGGGGGGGGGGGG
>CABFWB010000547.1:97924-109172 GCA_902151455.1 Timema bartmani
GTTACGTAACACAGCATGGTGGGGGGAGGGTGGGGGTGTAAATGTCTGGTGATATAGGGGGGAAAGGATAGCTCCGTGTTTAGCCACGCTAATGGTGTGAGAATGGGGAAGGTAGAAATAAAGGAAATGTACCGGAATTTGAGTGAAAGGAACTGTGGTAAATTATTTAGAAAGAAGAATACCCTCAGTACACACGGTCGGGATTCTATCTCCTACCTCTCCATCAACGGCAAACCGTACTAGATGAGCCCGACATTTAGTCCGCACACCCACCGATGTGAGTGCATATCATATTGAAGGTTACAACTCCAAACTAAAATGTACATCGAGGATTGTGATTTAAATTAACTGTACATTTGCTCATATTTTTGTTTACTAAGATATTTTTAATATAATATAAAGAAAGCTAAGAATGGAGATTGCTCCTCAACAGACATGCCTGCAATATCTCTGGATGACACTTTGCTCTCTTGTTTCCCAAGGTGCACTCTGACTCCCCCGCCTTGTTGTATTACTGACCCCACCCTTATTCTCACAGTCCAGCTCAATTTCCAATTTCTCTTCCTTTTTTATGTTTTTTCCCCTCCCCGCGGCTACGCCCTCTCTCCCCCTCATTTTGCCCTCTTTCTCCGCATAAACAGTGTAGCAACCCATCCATCTCTTCTCCTCCCAACAGACCCGCAATATTGGGGCGCGGGGCACTTCTTCCCCCCGGACTCTCATATTATACCGGCCAACCCTGCGCGGGCCTGATGAAAAAATAATAATCTTGTAAGACGAGGGTTGAAGGATATGAGACTTTGCTCAAAATATTCAGCTCATTGTATGGAGGTCTGGTAGGAGGCTACCCTGTCCCTGGTAGGAGGCTACCCTGTCCCTGGTAGGAGGCTACCCTGTCCCTGGTAGGAGGCTACCCTGTCCCTGGTAGGAGGCTATCCTGTCCCAGATATGAGGTTACCCTGTCCCTGGTGTAAGTCTACCCTGTCCCTGGCAGGAGGCTACCCTGTATCTGGTAGGAGGCTACCAGCGAGCGTGTCATTTTATGGGGATAATAGGGAGGTAGAGACTAGTGTGAGGGACTAGGAGGAAGACTAGAAGTCAGACTAGGAGGAAGACTAGAAGTCAGACTAGGAGGAAGACTAGAAGTCAGACTAGGAGGAAGACTAGAAGTCAGACTAGGAGGAAGACTAGAAGTCAGACTAGGAGGAAGACTAGAAGTCAGACTAGGAGGAAGACTAGAAGTCAGACTAGGAGGAAGACTAGAAGTCAGACTAGGAGGAAGACTAGAAGTCAGACTAGGAGGAAGACTAGAAGTCAGACTAGGAGGAAGACTAGAAGTCAGACTAGGAGGAAGACTAGAAGTCAGACTAGGAGGAAGACTAGAAGTCAGACTAGGAGGAAGACTAGAAGTCAGACTAGGAGGAAGACTAGAAGTCAGACTAGGAGGAAGACTAGAAGTCAGACTAGGAGGAAGACTAGAAGTCAGACTAGGAGGAAGACTAGAAGTCAGACTAGGAGGAAGACTAGAAGTCAGACTAGGAGGAAGACTAGAAGTCAGACTAGGAGGAAGACTAGAAGTCAGACTAGGAGAAAGACTAGGAAGGAGACTAGAAGCCAGACTAGGAGGAAGACTAGAAGTCAGACTAGGAGAAAGACTAGGAAGGAGACTAGAAGCCAGACTAGGAAGGAGACTAGAAGCCAGACTAGGAAGGAGACTAGAAGCCAGACTAGGAAGGAAGACTAGAAGTCAGACTAGGAAGTCAGACTAGGAGAAAGACTAGGAAGGAGACTAGAAGCCAGACTAGGAAGGAAGACTAGAAGTCAGACTAGGAAGTCAGACTAGGAGAAAGACTAGGAAGGAGACTAGAAGCCAGACTAGGAAGGAGACTAGAAGCCAGACTAGGAGGAAGACTAGAAGTCAGACTAGGAGGAAGACTAGCGGAGGGAGACGATGAATCGCGCGCGAGAGGACAAGGGTTGTCTCGGCTCTCTCTCTCTTACACCGTGTTTAATATAGCGGCGATTGGGCCGGGCACTCGTCACACGCAATATCCACGCCGTGCACCTGTTCTCCAAACGAATGTAGCGGGGGTGCGGGGGGGAGACCCCTCTCTCACACCCCGCTACATTAGTCGACTTTATCCCGGGGCAATTTATTCGCCGCAAGTTCTCATCATCGCCCCACGGAGACCCTCGGAGGCCTTGGCGCGACCTCTTGTAACAGCTGGCGGTACCAATATCCCCAGCCAGCCCCTGCCCGCCACATCATTTATGAAATATGAATAGCCCCTGTGTTAGGGGTAGTGGGTGTTAGGAGGGGTGACGGGGGTGAGGGGCTACGCTTTCATTTTAGTCTTCCTCCCTCTTCTCACCCATCCTCCCCCTCCCACCCTTCCTTTCCGGCCCTTGTGACGAAAATCAATATTAAGAGTCGGCCCCACTGATATGATAGATAGAATGTTAGCGAATAATTCTTGTTTCAAATGTGGCATCTCCCTTGTGATGAAGTGTCGGTGCTGTTGAATGTTTGGCCGAGAATTAGGAGGGGTACAAATTATATTAGAGGGGAGAGGGATTTTGATATGTAAACTTATTAGCTTTGTATACTACTATCCATTAAATTGAAAAATGATCCTGTACACGGGAATCAAACACGGGACCTTTGGCTTAGTACGCCGATGATATTACCATTGAGTTAACCGCTTCAGTGGATGGATGGTCTAAGGCGTTGCTCTCGTGTTAGACTGGCTTGCTGAAGGCGAGGAGATCCGAGATTCGAATCCTAGTCGGACCTACTGAGGGTGGTTTTCTCAAAATAGTTTCACACTTTCCTTCCATTCAAACGCGGATACACTTCCTCTAAAATCATTCCTTCCTCCTCCCTACTCCATTAGGGTAATTATCATATATGCGTATAGCCTGAACGGGTAGTAAGACCGACCTAACCAGGAGTCGTCCCGTGCCAAGGGTAATTCTTCACTCATATTTTAAGGCAGAGTCTGTGATGGACGTGGTGATATCATTGGAGTACTAAGCTAAACGTTCTGGGTTTGATTCCCATGTACAGGTGCCATTTTTAAATTAAAAGAATATGATATTTAAATGTGGCTATAGCCGTACTTAACTATAATAGTATGGCTATTTCATTCAAGTGACCTGGCGGTCTAGAGGTAAGGTGTAAGACTTTTGTGCTGGGGGTCCGGGGCTCAATCCTCGGTCCCAGCACAGATTTTTCTGATCGCCAAACCCTTCCTTTACCTCTGACAAGACGTGTATCGATCATAACTTGTGAATGTGTGGAATGCCAGGCTTCCACCGTGGTTCGGATTCCACGTTAAACTGTAGGTCCTCCATTCCATATCACAAACACCCTACCATTACACATTAGCGTAAGTGCGTACAGCCCGAACGGGTAGTAAGACGCGGTGCTAATAATAATAATAATAATAATAATAATAATTAATCCATGTTGAATACTCAGTTTACCTTGAAAATGAGCAGGCTTGCCTTTGTACACTGTCGCTATAAGAAAGGTACGTACGGTAATTGATCAAGAAACGGCTGATACTGTTCAGGATTTACGGATGTTACTCATCAAAGAAAGCTCTCAGGTTAGTCTTGAACATCATTTTAAATGTTGAATTTATTGATTCATATTTAGATGACATTAATATTAGTGCTAGACCAGTTCGGTGGCTGCATGGTATAAGGCGTCTCTCTTACAATATACTTGACTGCCGATGGCGTGGAGATAGTGGTTCAAATCCCAGTCGAGTGTACTAATGGTGTTTTATTCTAAATTATTTTCTACTCTTCCTACACGCAAATGCTGATAAAATTCCTCTTAATTCCACTTTTCTCATCCTTAACACATGAGCATAGTTAGTACATATGAGTTTAACCCAAAAAGATAGTAAGACGTTGTGCTAAACAAAAGTCTTGTAATTAATGTAATTTTAACTAAATAATTACAGTATTAGATTATGATTTAGTTTCATACTTTTTTCTTTGTTCATCGCGTCTTACCACCCGTCAGGGCTCTTTGATCAAAATGTAATTACACTAATGGTGATAACAAGAGCAGAATTATTTCCGATTAAATATACACGTATACCTATTGGCCTAGAGGGAGAGTAGAAAACCACTTAGGGGGGAAAAAAACCACTTAGGGGGGAAAAACACACTTCATTACACCTGGCTGAAATTCGAGCCCAAACCTTCCGATCATCTGCAAACCAAACTATACGAGCTTTACGTTTAGTCTGCATGCCCACCAATGCGGCTTGTAAAATAATGAATATATATTTAATCTATCCGTTAACTATGATTATTTAAATTTCTGCTATGACCCCATAAGCCACTTGTATTATTAAAATAACAACGCAACATTTCCTTGTATTTGTCTTGTCGCTCTTGTGTGGAAATACTCTCAATTATGACCATTGTCTGCATACGGCTGAACCCGCCTTGAAGTCTGTGTGAGACCAGCGCCATCTAGTGGGGAGTTTGTGCCATTAATGAGGCTTAGAGGGCCGATAGTTACATCAATTAGTTGCTGTGCATTATTGTGGTACACCTAATGTGTCAAGATTGGTAGCCAATGAGATGATCGGCACCAAATATGCAACAAAATATGTCATCTCTTTTCCATAGATCAGGGGTCGACAACAAGTCGATCTAGTGGCAACTTTCTGTCGAACACGTAAGAAAACTACATCGTCATTAAAAGTCGATCTTTAAGTCCCCTAAATTCTTACATACACTATTAATCTACTTTCACATAATAGTTTAGTGTAACAAAAAATAACCTTAACCGGTAATTATATGAGAAAATTAAATAGCTTAGTATGAAAATATAGATCTTATTTATTTTTGATTTTTTCTCAAAGGGTGGAGATAAATTAAGTATTTGAGGAAGGTTTATTTTGAGTAATAAATAAATATAAGATTGATAAATGAAAGAAAAAACAAAGTATACTGGTGAAATGGTTGATGATCGTGAACCTATGTTGAAAGTTTGTGAGTCGATCGGGATCCAAAATGGTTGCCGATTCCTGCCATGGATCCTCCCAAATAAAATAAAAGTTACACTCTACTTTCTTTAAAATTAAATAAGAGCCGTGTAAGCCAACTTAAAACATTTCAGAATAGCTAATTTTTTTTTAGTCAAAAGTTTAGGGGTATTCGCACTTTGGACTACTTCATTTATAGTAAACTCAAAATCACTCTTAAGGTCATGCGACTTAAAACACCCTAAGGTTGATCTGATTGTAAAGGTAAGTCAAGTCTGCCACTAAAAGTATTTGTGAGGTGGATAGACAACTCTTTAACGCAAGATTTCTCAAACTTTTAAAAGACTTGGATATCTCTTTTTGGGGAATAATGATATTGTGGATCTCTTGAGGGGGTGGGGGAATGGTTCATTATTTGAACCCAGTTTTGTGAAATGGTGAATTATGGACCTTTTCTTTCATAAATGGTGCATTTGTTGTCCTATTTGTTGAAAAATGTATCCATGACGGGTTGCCTTTTGTTGAAATAGTGAATTGGTGGGCCTCCTTTATTTAAATGCTTAACTAACAAACCTTTTATAGGCTAAATAAATAATAATTAGGGACAGACACACAACTCCTGAGATTAATCTCCTAATCCTCATTGGGAAGAATGATCAGGTCAACTTCTACTTCTGCGCGTAAAAGGCTTGCTCACACAAATACATCGCGAACCTTTTCAAACACGCTTTAGGACCACATTTTGAGTACCACTGCTTTAAGGCAGGCCCATATTGCGTTAGAAAACTTGCACACAGCTAAGGATAACTTCCCAAAAGTTATCACAAACCAGCTAATTTAAAGACGATAGCTGGTAACTATTGAAACTCAGTTTTAATATGTAATTAATTCGATCGGTAGCACGTCTGTGTACTGGGATAAAAGGCCAAAATCTAAAAATGTATAATTGTTGAAATTGGGGTGTCCCCTTTCCCACTGATAAAATAACGATGGGGGGACTGGGTGCTGCGTCTTTTCTAGAACTAGGTTAGTTTGTAAGCCAAGGGCTAATATAATCAAACGGTTCGGATAGTACACGTTAAGTACCCCATATTAAAAAAAATACATTACCTAGTTTGGCATAGGCAATCAAATCTTATTGTTGGAGCAATCACAGGCATACTCCATTATAACGACATGTTAGGTTCCGTTGTCAAAAAATAATTAAATATTTTCTTAAATCGAGTTTTAGTCAATTCTCACTTTTGCAATCTGCAATCGTCATGGATAACTGACGTAAATGAAGTATTCATAATAATATTATAAATATTGCACGTATGCAGTTTCCCCCAATGTTATGTGTGTATAGATATAAATACACCTCTGCGGATATATATATATACATCCGCAGAGTTGTGTGTTTAAAGTCACGTCATAGTTCGGGTTATTAGTACATAACTCTGTTTGAAGGGCGAACATCAAACTCTGTAAAAAGCTTCAGTCAATATATTTAGCAGGTGAGTCATTAAAAGCGTGATTATCTACCTTTTAACGGTGTCATTAGACTTGAATTATTAATGACGCCATTTATTGATTTGAAACCTTCCCAGTCCATCATCCTGCTGCTAATCCACATTTATTTCCCGCCAAAATGGCAGGTGTATGCGGTGTTAATGGACATCCAATAAATGTTTGATATTTGATACGAGCGAGGCTGAGGAAGGACTGCCAACATAGTGGAGTGCCTGGTTCCGGCTCAATTAGATAAAAGGCTGCAAGAGTGGTACCTGATACTTACACGTGACACCAATCATTAACGTATCTAATTTCACACTGGACTTGCTATTAATATTTACGTAAACACGGCCCTCTTTGGTGGTAAACGCAAAATTATTGAGACCGGAGTGATTTGTGGCGTGGAATCTATAGATCGTGTTCGTGTGCCATGGATGGGGGTGGCATATCAGCAAATTAGAATTACTTGGCCACAAAACCGTTCGTCATGCTGAGTAATTTTGGAGGCAACGTTAGGGAAGTAGATTAAATGAGGGGTTTTTATATTTAAAGTGGGTAGTGCATTTTGATTTTTCTCATAACCACAACGGAAATATTAAATTAAATCTATTGGTTCAAGGCTATTCATGAAATTATGGGACATTACTAAGTATTACTCTATAATTCGTCTGCCTTCAGTTGCTAAAAATTAAATTTGTAGTGCTGCTAAGTGAGGTTATATATAAAAGAATATACCTATTGTAATCAGTACTTACAAATAAAAGTATTTGATTTTGCATATTTAAAAAAATAAATATAGTCCTATTTTATCAGTACTAACGCCATTTTGAAATATATTTCTTATACAGGATCCTCAAAAAATGTATTCAGGATTCCGCAATTAAATATCTTCTTTAATAATTCACCAATTTATGTTATTTTTGCTTTAAATAGAGTTATAACACTCTACCCTCCTAACTTTATCTCCATTCAGTCTATTGTTTCCATGGATATTTTACTTACGCTAATGAGTAATGGTAGGGTGATTGTGAGATGAAATGGAGGACCTACAGTTTAACGTGGAATCCTAACCACGGTGGAGGCCTGGCATTCCTCACATTCACAAGTTGTGATTAATACAAGTCTTGTCAGAGGTGAAGGAAGGGTTTGGCAATCAGTTAAATCTGTGCCGGGACCGAGGATTGAACCCCGGACCCTCAGCGCAGAGGTCTAACACCTTAACCCTAGACCACCAGGTCAGCCCACCCCTGGGCTTGTTGAGACCACGTCAGGGTCATTGCGATGTTATCGCGCGCAGGCACGGAGATGAGGTTTTTGACATACATTTGTGTAACCGAATCAACCAAGGGGTCGAATTAAAACCCTGAATAAAGACTTGAGTGACTACATCCTGAGTGCCTTCTTCGTTCAACCCCTGCATAATGACTTGCTGTGCCATGCCCAAGTCTTGTTCGTGAACCCCTACTATCGGCACCGGTGTAAACGGGGCCCAACACATTGTCTCCCATAGCGTCACAAGGGTCCACGAGAGGTGTGGGCACATTACTCATACTAGTGTAGATATGTGTATTGCCCAAACAGGTATTAAGACACCATTCACATAATCTATTTTAGTAAAATGAATAGTTTGTCTGTCATGGGCATTGGACGATATTTATCGCACGCAGGGGGGGCTGATATTTTAAAAATTAGTACCCCCTTGAATTAACACGTGCAGCTTACAGCAGGAATTTTAAAATTTAAAAAGTCACCTTCCACCTCGTACACTCATCACTCTCGACGGGTACTTCAACGAGTAGGCCCTATATTCAATTTAAGTTTGCGTACTATTTATTTAGTTATTGCTTCACTATAGAGTTCTTATTAAATATCACCCAGACTATTAAGAACATAAGAGCAAGGTGAACGTAGTTGTAAAGAGATATATAGGATATGTATGTTTGAAAACTCGTATCGACAGAGTCAGTAATGAATGGTGGCTGAAGGAGTGCGGTTTGAAAGGGAATCCAAGAGGTCAATGTGAAAGAAGCGTCTTACGTTGGTTTGGGCATGTTTAGAGGATGATTGTGGATCGAGTGACGAAGCAAATATATGAAGGTAGAGTGTATGGATCAAAAGGAAGTGGTAGACCATGTAAGACGTGAGTAAATGTGTTAGACGAATGCGTGAAAAAAGGAAACATTGAGATTTCTAAGAATAAGAATAAAAGAGCATGTTTGACTCGGTGTATGGATGTTGTTGAACATAAGGGAATATGCAAGGATAGGGAAGTGTGGAGAAAGTTAGTGAGGATGGATTAAGTAGGAAGTTGTTTGTTGAGCTATTTGTACAGTTTCTTGCCTACCCTGTAAGGGAACGGCGTATGTATGTATGTATGTATGTATGTATGTATGTATGTATGTATGTATGTATGTATGTATGTATGTATGTATGTATGTATGTATGTATGTGTGTATGTGTGTATGTGTGTATGTGTGTATGTGTGTATGTGTGTATGTGTGTATGTGTGTATGTGTGTATGTGTGTGTGTGTGTGTGTAAATGTGTGTATATGTGTAAATGTGTGTGTGTGTAAATGTGTGTATATGTGTAAATGTGTGTATATGTGTAAATGTGTGTATATGTGTATGCGTGTATATGTGTATGCGTGTATATGTGTATGCGTGTATATGTGTATGCGTGTATGTGATGTATGTATGTATGTATATGCATGTGAGTGTGTGTTTTTATGCATGTATGTATGTATATGCATGTGAGTGTGTGTTTTTATGCATGTATGAATGCGTGCATGTGTCTTATGTGTATGCATGTATATATATGTATGTATATGTATGTATGTATGTATGTCGGTTACAAATAATTATTTGACTCAAAAGTTTCATCAGCAAATGGAATCTTCTGAATATCTGGGCAATATTATTCAACTCTTACTAGCAGAAGTATCCGACGTTGCTTTAAATAGAAAAAAAAAAATCTGACTCAGTTTCTAATAAATTTAAAAAACTTGTTAAAAATGTATAATTCCAGCCTCAAGGTGCACAGGAGCTACTAATTTTAAAATTTCAGACCAATGCGTGCGGTAAATATGGCTCAACGCTCATCACAGACAAACACTTAATTTTATTAATATAGATTAAATATCTAATAAACTTTATAGCTAGCACACTAATAAAACTCAAACTTTTAGCTTTTTTCAACCAGTGTGCCGTGAAGTATCAGCATATTTGACGAAAAAGTTTGATGAAAGATCCAAAAAAGGCGGAAAAGAAAATTGAATGATGAAGATAGATTTGTTTTAAATCCACGATAGACACAATTTTTTTACCATCACATTATTAGAATTTTGTACTTTTAAACACAATCTTAACACTAATAATTTTAACGATAAAATCTTTCCTTATGAAACTGATGGTGGTGCCTTGACAAGTATTTTAGTGCCGTGCTCAGTTTGCCGTGGATTGAAAAGGTTGAAAATTGCTGTTATAAGAGAACAAAAACTAAACTACAATAATTGTAAGAACAACAACAACAACAACGTAAGATCACGACAATAATCCCTAGAGTGGAACAAATCATTATATGGCCACTACAACGAGGAAAAGCGGTCTAACTCGAAGGAAATGAGAGTACTTAAACCTACTCCTCACACATAGGACACTGATTGATGTTCGGTCTACTGGAGCGCTGAGACGACTTTCCACTGACACTAACTTGTGTCTGCTTGGCTCTGATCAGCCAATAGTGTCAGGAGTGTTTAGCAGCGCTGCTAACACCCGTAGCTGAGTTGCTATCGCGCTGCCAATATTGAGCCTATGTTTTCTTCTAAGATTTCAGTAACAAAATCATATTATTGGCCACTTTGGACCCCCCCTCCCCCATTCTCCGCCCTTCTAACAGGAATTAATATGATTTTTTATGCATTGTATAAATTGCTGGTAGTTATTAACGATACTTGTAAATTAATGGTGCGAAATAATTCACAATAATTCGCGATAAACATTGTTGTACATTAAATCTATATTTATTGTGCTAAACTGGTAAAAATTAAAAATGTATAGCATTATACCTATAGTTGTTAAATTCACCCGCGATTCACTCTCCTGTCTCTCTCTGTATTACGTAAGCATTGTTCGGACCTCCTAAGGTATTTACGTAAGACCTGAATTTGGAATAAACTTTCTGCACAATGATTTCCATGATTTTATTTTTTCTTGCTTATTGCTGTGTTCAGATGACTTTGAATCCCAAACGGCTGGAAGCATCTATAGCTCACTAATAAACATTTCCGCATCTAAGACCTCAAAGGATTGTTGGGATAACATTTTATAGTAATAAATAATACTTTAATTGTTAGCCTAGCACAACACCACGTGGCTCTGTTTTGAAAGAGTCGCGCGTATTTCTGCCGCCCGTGGAAACAGGACCATTTAATTTAATGTATCTACTACACTGGCAGCGCTGCTAGGAAACGCCGCGGCTAGTCGCGAGGACGGGCGATCGTGAGCGGCAGCAGCGCTGCTAATTCAACCGCGCACGCTCGTGGAAACGCAGCCATTTAAAACAAGGTATCGTCAAGCAGTTCTACTAAATACGCTCGTGGAAATAGGCGTACACAGTGTTAATGATCAGCCAACAGTGGGAGGGCTACTCTCTCGTCACCACTTCTCTCTGATTGAACGTAGGAGTCACTCCTTGTGATCAAGTCTGAGCCACCTAAACAAAGCAGCACTCCCTTGTGATCAA
>CABFWB010000547.1:111134-123088 GCA_902151455.1 Timema bartmani
CCAAACCCTTCCTTCACCTCTGACAAGATGTGTATTAATCACAACTTGTGAATGTGAGGAATGCCAGGCCTCTACCGTGGTTCGGATTCCACGTTAAACTGTAGGTCCTCCATTTCATCTCACAATCACCCTACCATTGCACATTAGCGTAAGTGCGTATAACCCGAACGGGTAGTAAGACGCGGTGCTAATAATAATAATAATAATAATAATAATAATAATATTTGTAATTGTTAGATACTGTCTTTCCTGTCGTGTTCTTACTAAGGTTTTAGTGCTACAGGAAAACCACTGGTTTTGATCTTAGTATTTTAGAGTAGACTGGGCTGGGTTTGGGTCAAGGTCAAGGGATTCTGGCTTAACTTCTAGTATGTCACGTGACTATTCCAACCACAGTTGCTAAATACATTCCTTTGATAAAAACAAGGCCAGTTGAATGGACGGATGTTTTCTCTCCCGTTGATAGCAGAGCTGTTAGAAGAATCCCGTGATTGTTCTACCCCCCCTCCCCTAAACCGTTACTTCCTGGAGGAGGGAGGAGACTGAATAACAAGAGCTCCAGTGTAGGACTAACCGGAAAAGGGTGGAGGTGGACTCGATCCTACGTCCCACAGTGGGCAGGTACTAGAATCTAGACGTCCGTGAAGTTGGACCCCACAACGTTTAAAAACCAGTATGTTTATGATTGCAGTCGTTTGTTCTTTATTTGTTCCAGATGAATCCACCACAAAGTACGCTTAATCCATTTCGGTTTGGCCACATGTGATATATTTACACTAGGGGTGGGGGGTTTGGCAGCTTTCTGGCAACCCCACTCCCCTCATACATATACATCTTTTAAAAAACGAGGTTTTATCTTTGCATTCAATTATTATTGGTTTTCAGATTTTTCCAAAAATATTTTTGTTTAATGTCTGTTTTTAAAATCTCAAAAATTATGTCTTTCAAAACTTAAAAAAAATTGTTAGTTCCTTCTAATCTTCCTAAACAGGTTTATCCTTATTTTGTTCTAGATTTCTTTGCAAAAAAAAAAAGTTTGTTTCATTTTGATATTCTTAAAATAAATATTTTTTACCACAATGCTAAGCCCCATTTTCCTCACCTCACATTTTAAAATTATAAAATTAACTAGTATGTAAGCCTGTCAGTGACAGGCCAACTAAACTTTAATAACAAGGATGAAACGTTTATTTTTAGTATAAACTGATAAAACCAGACCCCTCACTCACTTTAATAAAATATTTTTTGAAATAAAAGGGGCTTTCTCAAAAGTGCTCGAACTAAAAGCACGTAATTTGAAGTGTGGTTTGATAGAAACCAAAATGGTATGGTACACTGCACCGAATTTCTTTCTCCTTATCTAAATATGGAGACATTTACTTAACTCCTAAGATTTGTAGAAATAAAATAGGCCTCCATTGTTTCAGAAACATGATGGGAAAATAGAGCATCACATTCTATCAAACACTTTCACAGAAACATTGAGAAAAGAAGAAAATATCCGTCTATAAAATATCAATACAATCAAGTCAGCCTTTTCAAAGTACCTTAATTAAAAATATTATATATATATATAAACTTATATCTCGGAAACTATTGGTTTGATAAAAATATATTTTAAATAAAAGTTTATCTTTATTTTTAATGTTACTACAACTTTTGAATGATGTAGTTGCTGAGATATGACAAGATTAGAAATGTACGCTTATGTAAAGTACACCAAAGGTGTCGACTGACTTGTAACAGAAGAGAACATTGTAATGTAACACGGGCACTCGCTAGTTAGTACAGCACTCGCTAGTTAGTACAGTGTGACAAGAGACGATCTGAGCCGCTCCAACAAGACTATCGGTTTTTCGCGAATCCTTCTGATTGTTACATTACAAGTCAGTGCAGGTCACAAAATAAAATGTTATTTGTTGAGAACCAGTATTTACGGGTGACACATTGAATCGTTCCTAACCAGGAGACATTGCTTGTGTGCCTCACTAATTTATCTCTGGGCACTTAAGGGTGTTTGCTACATGAGAGGGCATTGCAGATGCTTAGAAATCCCCCATTATTTGATAAGTTGTTTGATATTTTTTAAGATCGCTATCAATAAACTGTAAACGAAATTTATCAGCAGGTTTTGAACCAGTTGGAAAGGTTAAATTTTGAATTTAATTTTGTATTAATTTAACGGTGCTTTATGCGAAAATGGGTACTCCTGTGACTAAAGCAAAAAACACCTTTATCTAGCCATCCTTTTTCAAATAAATTCATGTATAGAGTCACAAAAGAACCGTTTAATATGATGTGGGGTTGTTTAATAGGGTTATATGTAAGTTATATTACCTTTTTAAAAATACTTGACTTAAAATTTAAACTTTAAACTTTAAACTAGTCAGAACCTTAACCTACATTTTTTATAAAGCTATATCAAAACATATCAACCACTTCATAAATAATCAAGGATTTCTAAAAGTGTGCAACACTCTCATTATGCTCCCATGGAGGCGGGATGCTAAATAATACGAGAAATGACCAGTGTATTTGCGGTTTTCATAGCAAACAATTTTTTTCAGCCAAAGTAAAAAAAAATATTGTTCCAGTAGAAACATAAGAGTTTAATTTTCTAAACACGGTGATATCAACAGTGGTTGAATATCTGGTATGACTAGGCTACAGGTTTTGATGACAGTCATATTTATTTTGGTTATCACAGAAAATGTTCATAAGTACATAGTTTCTATTCATTATCTCCTGGTTGCAGAAATTTATTTTTACAAGTAATTTTTAGTCGTTTTAGGCAATATTTTATTTTGTTGAGTTATTTTTTAGTTATTTGTAGGCATTTTTGATTAGCTAATTTTAAGGCATTCGTGTTGGACAAGCACGGTTTTAAATACAATCCATTTTATAACTGAATACTTTTTTTAACCCACAGTTGTATCCTCTTTGCTTGTCTGGTTGTTGTAAAATAAACATTCCCGGTGAGACTGTAGCTAAGTTGGAGAGGGGTGCTTTGGGAGGGGGTAGCTATTACTTCTGAACCAGATATTTGTAAATCAATAGTATATGAAGCAGAATGCAAGAGTTTAGAAGTTAAAGGCTTTACATTGTGTATGCATTTCCTAATTTAAAATTTTGTAAAGTGCATGTTAGATTTAGTCGTGTGAATACATTAAGAGTTTTTATTTATAGTCTTAGTTAATTTTTTGATCACTTTTAGGTCATCAAAATCTGGGCCATGGTAATAAGCATATTAGAAATTGATGAGAAACTTTTTAAATGATTGGAAAAAGTTATCATAAAACTCTAGGACTCTCTTGACAGGTATTCAAGCACTGTTGAGGTTAATATTCTAAGAAAATTAAACTATATGTTTCTATTGGAGTCAAGGCCGTAGCCAGCCAATAACTTCGGGGGGGGGCGGGGGTTTGGTGAGAACATCCCCCAATTGCCAGAGGCTAGAAAAAAATAAAAAATATTAAACACCTCTAGTAGCTCTTTGAAGTGCTTTTTACGGTAACAGTGTCTATTAATTTGTACTTGTGACTTATTTTTTATATTGTTTGAACAATGAATAAAGTCATATTCTTTTTTGTTCATTAAATTTTGGGGGTGGGTTTTAACCCCCAAAACCCCCCCTGACTACGGCCTTGATTGGAGTACATTTTATTTTTTCAATAATTTGTTTTACTATTAAAACTGCAAAAATTCTGGCCTTGCTATTTTTCCCTCCTTTTCCAATTTAAATGAGCATTGCCTGTGGATTTTCTTGACCGTCCTCTCGAGAAAGACGTTAAATGACAAAACGTCGAACAAAGAATTACGTGTGCGAGTGGAGGCAAGTAGCGCTGACCATAAAGAGAAGTGGACCCTGAAGGGATGGGGAGTTGTTGTTGGTGGCGGTGTTATTAATTAGCCCGAAAGCCTAATCAAGGGGTCGCGGCGCGTGGAACACATGAAACCTCCCCAACTGTTGGGCTGGCTAATAGGAACCCCCCCAGCTGCTCCCTGTTCGCACTGCTACCAACTGAAATTATTACACTCCCGACATTTCCCTCGCTGCAATCCCCTACATTACCCCTCACACATACACCCCCCGCCCCGCCCCCCCCCAAACTCTTTTCCATTATGCGGCAAAACAAGGGGTTCTCTGAATGAAAGTAGGGATAGCCAGAAAGTGTTTGTTCGAGTAAAACGTTAGATCAGTTTCGAATGTTGTTTTTAAAACTGATCTGCTTTGGGAGAACGTAAGAAATAAAGTGTGGGGAAATATAATGAAGAAAGGAAATATTTAATATAACATTTAAGTGAATTTTTAAACTCAAGGAAAAAGGTAGAACTTTACCTTTACTAAAACTCCCTTCTGATTTTTTAAAAATTATCTTACATGTCACGTTTAAATTTAGTTTAAAATAAAGCAAATTGTATCAAACTTAAATCTTTAAGTATAATATAATATAATATAATATAATATAGGGGCCTAAAACTGGTAAACTGGTAAAACTGGTATTTCAATATGTTTCAAGGTCAGTTTTATTTTAACAACTAAATTTTTTCTTTGAATACGTTGACTAATACACATAAAACCGTTAATTTTCAAGGATTGTTAAACTTAAGATTTTTAAAAATAATAAATAATTACAAATTGACACTCCTTCAATCAAGTTTTGTAATTGAGAAAAATATAACTATTTCCAACATCCAGATTTAGACACGTAACTTAGACTCCATTTTAGAAAGTTAGATAGTACACTGGGGAGGAGGAAAGGGTGCGATAGGGTTAAGGGGGTGACTTTCCTATCTAGCATTGTAGAAATAAAATAAACGTAAGGGTTTTAAATGACTTAAGTCCTATGATTCGTAATGTTTCACAACTGGCTTCAGCTGACACAAACTAGTTAAAACGACTCTATTATTCAAACGACCTCTTATTTTACATATATAATAGAATTCAATAATTCTAAGATAACGTTATGGTAATTTACTGCTTCACAATAGTAGAGCCTAGGTCACAGACAAATAATAGAAACAAACTCTCATTCTTATGAGGGTTTAACTGCGCTCCTTTTACCAGCTTGAGTCCTTCAACACTGGACTTAACTAGTGTCACTGCTGGGTGATGGTAGGACTAACCGCGGCGATCCTAGTGGTGAAGGACTCAAGCTGCCAAAAGGAGCGCAACCATTTTGACCTGGAGGTTTAGTGTTTGGGTATATTATTTGTCTGTGGCCTTGGTCTATAATTTTTATTTTTCATCCAATTTTTTGAGAATATTAACTCTAATTCATTAAATGTAATATTAGTTGGCAAGTGCATTTTTTTTAACCAAGTTGAATATATTTAGGCACGACTTTCTAATTAATGTAATTAATTCAAGCAAAACACCTAATCCCCCAGCCATTAATTCCTCTTTGTAAAGGGGAGGCCCCAATATGACCAATTATAGCTTGTTTGGCAGTGCAGGGACTTTAACTCAGGACCCTTTCACTATGCAAAAGATCTAACGACCGTCTAATATTTACAATGAATGCGAGCACGGCAAAAAAAATGTATTCGTTATTGTGAAAGAAGAAACCAACATTTCAAGGGTTCTACCATGGCGGTGGTGAGAATCAAACCAGGGACTCTTAATTCAAAAGGCACGCATGCTACCGACTGAGCTAAGTTGTCTGAATTAATTTCTTTGGTGTTCAGATGTAAGGTTGAAAAGCTAGAAATATTCTCGTGAAGGCATGTGCTTTGTGGTGAAAGCTACCATTTAATATATAATTATTATGGTCACAATACAAAAATATTTGACATTTGAATAAATAACAATATTTTGATGACATTTCTGTCCTGGCTAATTTATCTTCCTGTTTCACTCAACCCAACATATGTTCAACATGGAGCGAGAGAGAGAGAGATTAAACAGAAACATCGTAGAACAGTGGTAGGAATGTTGGCTTGGGTCCCAGGAAACATATTTCTCTCTTCTCAATATTGACAATATGTAACTGTTAGCTATTTTTATTATTTTACCGGCATTGATACGTTCTGTCAAAACTGACAGTTCAGGAACATTTCTACTGCGATTCCACAATAGTTAGTTACACTGCTGCAAACTTCATAAATCAAATATTACGACTGTGGCGTTTTCTCTCACTGAAGATTCCAACTGTCTTTAACTTTTAAATTATATTTTTTGTTTCGAAATAAGTTAAATTGACAATATTTAGTTTTAAACAAAATTATTAAATTGTGTCGCAGTAAGTTTTATTTGATAAAATACATTCTGAGTAAATACAGAGAATCCCAGAGGTCGTATATTCAATTATTTTTTATTCGAGGTACCCTAATATACACTTAGTGAACCAACTGATTATATCAGTATAATACTTTTACATTAACTTAAATCTAGAATATACACAGCACCCAGCCCCGGACGTTAATTTATCAATGTGAAAGGGGGGAACTCACATTTCCACGATGATAAATTGTTTTGCCATTATGGGAATCGAACCTAGGACAACGATGCTTACTTGAAGATTTCGAAGCTATTTTGCGAAGTGGGCTGCTTCTTAACTTGACGCACCTATACTTCATTCACGGTAGGAATTACTCTCTGAAAGGTCTTTTGTCCTACCAATATCCTACTATATAATAGATTTCTGGTAGGGAAAAGGGCCTTTCAGAAAACAATTCCTACGCTGAACCGACTTTAAGCTGTCTAAGCACTTTCACACTTACACCAATGTACGAAATAGAAAGAGAGGGAAGAAAATGAGTTTTTCTACTAGCTGTACTATTTGCGCCTTGAAAACATTGACTTGCATTTAAAAGTTACCTTTTTTCATGTTTCCCATTCTAGATAGACAAATGCTACCACATACATTTTTAATCTACATCCTGGCAGGAAGACTCCTACAGGCCATTTTCGTGACCAAGCTAAATAGCCTAAGTTGTAGAGGATTTATAAAAATATACGTTTACAAAAAAAAAGTAAAGAAAAAATAATTTTATGACATTCTAGGCCAATTTTTAGAATTATTTAAGAATTGATGGTTTTTATTTCAACGTTATATCTTTAAAACTCGCAGAATAAAGCGTAAAATCATTAACATGGGAAATCTATCTTGGCCTACCGTGACGTCACAGGTAGGCAACGCCCGGCGTTAAAACCAGAAACATCATCAAATGAGCTTCGGTGGTCGCATGGTCTAACGCGCTACTCTCGCAACAGACTAGACTGCCGACGACATGGAGATTGGTGTTTGTTCCCGGTCGGGTGCACTGAGATAGGTTTTTCCAAATGGTTCTACCCTCTCAATCCAGCCAAATGCGGGTGCAATTCCTCTGAATTCAACCTTCTTCATCCCTAACATATTAGTGCATAGGCGTATAGCCAGAACGGGTAGTAAAATTCTGTGCTAAAAAAAGTAATAAAAAAACAAATGAATACGAGACTTTGTAGTCCCGCTTTGTTCATAAATCATAATTGAATTTTTTGTCATGAATAAGTTAATTAAAATAATGTTAAGGTTGGCCCAAAACTTGGTATCCCCCCCTCCCCCCATCCTCCGTGCTTCCTATCTGCCCCACACCGTGCCCCCTCCCCCCTTCTTATAACCCACGTTAGATCTTTAAGTATAAAAGGTTTTTGGTGCCCCCTCTACAATTTAACCCTTCCACCGCAAGCCGCCACTGCAGACAATTTTCCGAATCAAAATTTTCATCTTTAATCACAGACATGCTACCTACTGAGTTAAAGTGATTTAGGACGATTTTGGGACGGTGCCCTGAAGTGGGGATAGGGACGGGGGGGGTAAGGTTGTTAAAGGGTGGTGAAGACAAACTAAAACAAAAGAGTGCATGCATATAAAATGAGCGCATGCGTGTAACTTGCAATGTCACCCAGAGCCCAAACATTTTGTCCCTGCGGAAATAACGAACCGAGCGAGACGGAATGGGCGGGGATAGATAGATACGTCACGCAAACCTGTGTGCAGATGTTGGCCGCTGTCTGGCTATGGTCGAGACCCAGGTTTCCTACTGAATAGAGGTAATTATAGTCTCTAAGCCTCGGGGGCACATACGGCGGGACTAGGAGGTGGTGTAAGGGCTGAAGAACTTGTAAACATGTTACATGTGGTGTAAGGTGTGTTATAGTGAACACGGCAGATGCACGTGGGGGGCCACAGTAGGGCTAGCTCCTCTAGAGGGTAGGGTGTTTAATTAGTACCTGAGAGCAGCGCTATTCAACCTTCTTTGTTCGAGTACCCCCGGATATAATCTCTCCTCAACTCTAGGTTGTTGGTGCATGATGCAAGCCACACATATTCTAAAATCTACATCTAAACTAAATAACATCCAAAATATGTATTGGATGAAAATTTTTAAATTAGAAATATATACATATAGACCTATGTGTATATATTGGGCATATGTGTATATATTGGGCATATGTGTATGTATATAATGTTTGTATGTGTGTGTGCACTTATATATTTTAAAACCATTACTGTTTACAGCCTGTGGCCTAATACCGTTTTTTATTCAGGCCATATATTTTCCACTGCCGGCCTGCTAGGCCTGTCGTAGCTTCATATATAATTGTGTGTATGAATATAATGCATGTATATTTATGTATATATTATATATTATATTATACGTACCCCTTAGGATGTATTCGCTTACACCAGATTGAATACCAGAGCCTTAGAGAATTGATATACAAGCGAGTGTGGAGATAAAGGCACGTTGATCTGTGCAAATGCGTGAATACGGAATCAGAAATTAACTTTTTATCATCTTCATCATCTTGAAAAATGATAAGAAACTGTCATTTATTTAAAAAAAAAAGCAGTTCCTTTTTCATAAGAAGGACCTTTTAGAATTAAAAAAGATATTTTATTGTGGCCAATATTGATAACATCTTATTATATTGTTATTTTTCTTTTGATAAAATACCTTCTATTTATCTTGTATTTATTTAAAGTATTTAGCGTGCACTTTCTGAATCTACTGACTATACCAGCACACGACTTATAAATAACTTAAATCTATAAAAGCACATTGTATTAATACGTAGATCTATAAGCATTACTATTTGTAATATAAGGAAGGTTCTTCCTCTGAAAATTGAACTCTAGATTACCTTAATATAATCTTAACGTAGACGTGTTTAAGGTTCGCTTAAATTATTTTAAGCTATTTCATAATAGTTAACCCTAATATGTGTAATTGTGTATGGGCAGTAAGCACTTACGTAAGTTCCTTTTCCATTTGGTTTCTCATTCTGTATCTGATCTGCGCATGCGCACTATTCACCGTGGACTTTATTTGCTTTCGTCTCATATTGGTTCAAGTAAACAATATTTATAAATTGCTCATATCATAGCTTTTCAAAAGCTTATCATATTGGTAATGAAACATTCTCCAAACATTAATTCTTGCTATTTTTTAATTAAAATCTAAATGATTCCCGCTTTTTCAGAGACTTTGCTTTGGGCCTATGTCTGAAAGACTAACTTTTATTGTTATGAAACAGTAACTTTAAATTAAATAATCCACGCAACAAATTACGATAATTTCTGTCATTTCAACACCAACAAAAATTATTTGAAGCTTAGAGACATTTTGTTTAGAATTCCGATACAAACATTTTTATGACACTTTACAACTATTTTCACTGATTCAGTCTAGTCTATGCTATTTAATTACCTTAGGTTTCATGTTTATTAAAAAGGTAATAAAGGTGAAATCAATATTGGGTTTTATTTTCATTAAGCTTGTTTCGCTTTCCTTAAATTAAATGTCTCTGACAAATATTTTACTATAGGGACCCATTCTAATAGCCTACGTCTGTTTGAGAAAACTAATAGTTATCTACGATAAAACACGTTCTCAAATTGTCATTTTACAAAGGTTTATATGAAATAAAGAAATAATTAATTAAAACAAAACGGCTAAGTCGAGCTTGACAAACAAACACTAATTTAAAAGGCTAGAGGTCTAGGATAAAGTAAAAAAAATAAAATAAAAAAATAGTAGTTTCATGTGTGAACTCGATTTTACAAGTGACTAATAGTGGCTAATATTTTTCTTTTGTGTGCGTAGTTAAAAAAACTCAATTCTTATTTACGTGAAGCAAATAAATAATAAAGCTATGAAAGGGGTCTCTTTAAAGTTCTTATTGTGGTGTCTAGCGTGAAAATATACATTTCCTTAGAATTAAACACTAAAATCTCAATATCTATGTAAAGCTGATAGCCGTTGACAAGTAAATCTTTAACTAGAAATTCGAGTGAAGCCTCATCCTATATAAAGTTTCTCAATTAAATGTTTTGACTAAATTTTAGCGAAATAATCTGCAGTATTCTCTGCAACGATACACTAGTGAACTATTTAATTATCTAGTGAAAAAAATATATTGTTCATAATATGTTTAGTCTATTATAAGATGGAGAAATTAGGTTGGTTCTACTTCCAATTTGAATCTTTTGCGTACAAACTAAATGGGTAGTAGGATGCTGTGTAGGTGAGTTGCAGCCTAATCTTGAAATCGTGTGCGAGTTGCGACCCACTCACTTGAGAGAGAGGTATGAGTTGCGTCCACCTAATTATCAGTGCTTTCTCTCACGCTGTCTTAAATTTCAGATAGAAACTATCATTGTCTCATGTTGACATCCCTCGTAATAGCCAAACCTCATCAGTTCTTTTCGTTAAATGATTTTGGAAAAAATTTAACTACAGCCGTAGGATGCGGTGTAAAAAAAATAATAAAAAATAACACTTTTATCATATAAAACTACTCTTAGTGAAGTTTAAATACAATGTTTATAATTATATATTAATTAACTATAAAACTAATACCCTTAATTGGTTTTATTTCTATACTCTACAACATAAAAAGTTGAGAGGTTAGGGAACTTTTTGTTGGTCAATGTGTTTGTAGCAAATCAAGCAATATCAAATCATTTACTAGAACTAAGAGGTAGCAAAGCTAATAATATGTAAGTAGGAATTTTAAATCTACCGCTTAGTTGAACCAACTTTTGGAGGTACACATGTTGTGGAAAAAATGTAAATTAAGAAGAAAAAAACACTTTTACTTTTTGCAGCAAACACTGACAAAAGCAGCTAAATTATTGTTAATTTATCAGTTTTGATCTATTTGTCAAAAATGACAGCTGTAGATAATTAATATAATGTGTCTTATGAAAATGTGAAAGTAGTTTACCTTTGTAACTACCATATACGCACCTACCTTTGGATGACAATACCACTATATCCTAAGTACCGTGACTATATCTGAGGATCACAACATCAGGAGGCACGGTAAATATTTCTTTAAATTCTATTTTTAAGTATTCTCAAAGTTTGGATTGTTTGCTCAAGCAACTTAATCTAATTTCTTCAAATACAGATACTCTAAAAGAAACTGCCCAGCGGTTATTGGCAAATACTTTACGTAATAATAATAATAATAATAATAATAATAATTATTATTATTATAATAATTCACACTTACTTTAAATATGATGCATGTAGAGTTTTTAAATATTATTTACATTTGGTGGCAATAAGGTTGATATTTGATGTTTAATATGTGAAGGGACTTTTTGATGCGCCTGTTTGTTTGTCTCTAAGAATTAAGCCAGGTTTTTCTTGATCTGTTGACTCGGACCGTCAATACCGGGAGCTATGACTACTGCTTTAAACGTTTTTCCTGTTATTAGTGACTTGTTCTAATGAGAAAGACCATTATGGAGAAATTTCACCCGCAATATCGTGGAGAAAAAATGAGAAAGCCCCTATTAGGTCCCATGTAGAAAGCCACCCCCTTGCACTGATTCTATACCCTACCACCCCACCACGTGTAAAATCACCCTTCGGTGCGCTGATTATAACCTCACCTCCCCACCCCGTGGAAGACCACCACCCCGGTGCACTTATTTTAGCTCTTACCCCCCCCCCCC
>CABFWB010000547.1:125840-138228 GCA_902151455.1 Timema bartmani
CCTTTTGGGAAACGCTGCCTTAGACCACGTGGCCATTGAAGCGGGTATGTATCAGCTAACGTTAAGGTGGAATATAGCGGGACGCTAGTTAATGTCCATTTTTGTTAAGTTAAAAAATAATTGATCAAAATAAATCAAATATTGCTTCATTTGATGCCTTTAGCTTAATTTTCTATACATAAATAGCGTCAGCCCGCAATCGAGCGCTAAAGACCAAGTGACCGCCGTAAGTTGGTGAAGATAGTGCCAACTTCTGTGGATAGAGGGTGACATTTGGTAAACACAACGAAGCCTTCAGTCGTTGATTTCATTTTTTTATACAGGAGCTGCTACTTATTTATCCAAGTAGCTCCCCATTTGTCCTCACGAGGCTGAGTTTGACCCCGTTCCAGACCCATTCTTTCACAGATAAATCTGGAAGCACTGGAGATCAAACTGGAACCTCTGTATCCGTAGCCAGGAACGCTGACCACTGGACCACACTAAATCTTGAATAATACATTATTATGAAAAATACCAATCCGAAGTGTCATACATATGTTTTCCATTTACACAATATTATCTTAAAATAGTTTTGTTTTTTCACGTCACGATGCCTTACTAACCGCCCGCGCTATATATTTACACTAATTGGGTATGGATGAGGAAGGTATAACTTAGAGGAAATATACCCGCACTTGCGTGGTGTGAGGGTGTAAGACAACTTGTTAAAACCCACCTGAAGGTATTTGAACCCCAAATTTCCTTCCAAGGGGGGTCTTAACTGCATCATCGACCCTGGGAAAAGCAAGGCACGAGGACTCCTATTCACCCATTCACGAGTATAAAACAATCAATCCCCTTAGATTTAGTGGTAGTTTCAACAAAATCACTGTTTAGACGTTTAAAAAAATTAATAAAATGATACGAAGCGAGGATTAATCAACATAACCTTTGAACATTATTTATAAGCCTTGAAAAACATAAACATTTCAACATGATAATTAATTGGTAAACCGTACAGTATGAATTGATTATTTAGTATTACTATTATTATTATTCAACACATGTGGTAGCGAAATTTCTTTACTGAGAAATATTGTATGGTTGGCTTGAAGTCAATGATCTTTAGGATGTTATTTTCCACGTTAGCCTACTGATAATCAACATTAATCAGTTATGCACTTCGGTAGACGCACGGTTTAAGGCGTCATTCTCGTGTTAGACTAGACTGCTGAAGACTGGGGCTCGATCCATGTCAGGTATACAGAGGGTGGATTTCTTAAATAGTTTTCCACTCTCCTTCCACGCAAATGCGGGTACACTTCCTCTAAATTAAACATTCATAACCCCTAACACATCAATGTAATTAGTATATAGGCGTAGAACCTTAACGGGTAGTAAGACGGGGTGCTAAAAAAAATCAATAAACTGGTGATAACTTCACCACGGGCCCCTAGAATCGAGGGCAAGTGCCCAGTCCAGTGTGCCCACAATAAGACTGTACTGATTTCATCGTTGGAAAACTAGGTCGTATGAGATTGACGCCTACGTCTGGCCACCAGAGGGTGGTTTAAAATTATAACTTTGCCCCAAAAGTAATATATTGGAGAGTGCTATTGTTATCAGATGTAAAGCTCTTGTGTCGGTAACCTTCCGTTACTTCAACGATTGATAACACTTTGGTACAAGGGAAAAATGGGGAGAGTCACATTACACACATTTTCCACTACAACTATTTATATCTCAAATTCCAACAAATACTTTATTTTTAATTTAATTAAATATGACAGAGACATCTTTTAACCATATTCTAAAAGTGGATCGGAAAGGTCTCATCAGTATCTAACAGATGGCAGCACTAACTTAATTTGAGCTAAAATTTGCCTATCTCGTTAGTTGTTTGGCAGTCGTTGCGGCGAGATTGTGTATTGACGCCATATTTCACACATGCAAGGGACGTAGCTGTAGACCGCCGTAGTATTCTCGTGTCAAGGTTGCGAAAACCACCCCCTCCTTCTACCCTCCAACTATGTTTCATAACTTACAACGGGATACATAAAGGAAGTTTAAAGAGAGGGAGGAACCAATATTGAATAACTCTATACACCGCTGCCACCGCCATAAATACTTTTGTACTTAAAATGCTTGCAATTAAAAGTGTCTTGTAATTAATTTTCCTCCCCGGTAGCATGTGAGGGGAGTGAATGAGAGGGGTGAGAAGGGAAGATAGATTCAAGGGGTAAGGAGGGTGTTCCCCTTCCCCCTCATCTTGAATTAATAGCTAATAACCAATAACCCGAGCGGAGCGGCTAGACGATATTAGTTTTGTTGTATATAAGAGTCTTCTGTCTCTCTTCATCCCGCGCGCTTAGAGCCGACGTTCGCTGGTATTTATCGATTGGTCCGTAGCACCCCGGTCTACCCTTCTTCTGTATCATCCCTCCTTCACATGCTCAGCTGTAGTGGATTGATATTGTGGGGAGAGAGACTCTACATCTTTTGGGCTATTTCACTTTGTGCAAATTTGAGAGGAGAAATAAATTTCGAAAATCAATTACGGTGTACGGGCATTCTTTACTTAGCTTTCCCATTAAAAATAGTATTTACTCGCTACAAAGTATTAATAATGTTTGCTCAGTTTTACATTGGATAGTAACAAACGTATCAAAAATGGCTGCTAGTCCCAGACCTTATATGATTACATAGGTCTATATATATGTCATACATAGGTGCTATATATATATGCCATACATAGGCGCTATATATATATGCCATACATCGGCGCTATATATATATGCCATACATCGGCGCTATATATATATGCCATACATCGGCGCTATATATACATATGCCATACATCGGCGCTATATATATATATATCCATGTATCACTCAATACCCGTTCGAGAAGTACCCATTTAATTACACTGATTGACTAGGGATAGGAGTGATATAGTTGATTGGAGGGGAGTGTGTAAATTAAGGAAAAAAACACCTTCACTACACCCGTGCGGGATTCAAAGACCGACCTCCCAGTCCGCGTGCCAATCACTTTGGTTATCAACAGTTCAAGTGTGCCGACTTTGATATTTTCCCTGTAATTCATAAGTTAATTAATTAATTTATATGAAAAAAAGGGCTTTGAAGTGCTATTCTTTCGCTAATTAATTTATTATAGGTATTTGTAGTTTTAAATAGGGTAAAGGGATCACTGATATTAAATCTAGACGCAGGCTAAACTTGCGTTCATGTGGGCGCATTATCGCGGGAATCGAAGAGTATACTGTCAAATTTTCATAGTAAGGGTCACATATAACAGCTAGAACAGTGACTATATCTACTTTCACGTAGCCTACGCATACGTCAAGTCTTGTGATCGTCAGTTATCACATTTGATAGATAATATTAATAGTCTACCCATAAAATCATACAAATAAAATATTTAAATGTTTTAAAATTTGACCGAAAAATAATTTGTTTTTTTCTAAAAGGCCTTTCCTATTAAAATTGGACTTTAGTAATTCTCGCAAAATAAATGAATTCTTCCATTCCGTCGCTCAGGCAAAGTGATCGTTATATTATGTATTTCTGCCACAGTGATTGTTATATTATGTATTTTTCCCATAATTATCGTTATATTATGTATTTTCGCCACTTTGATCGTTCTATTATGTATCTCTGCCATATTGATCGTTCTATTATGTATCTCTGCCATATTGATCGTTCTATTATGTATCTCTGCCATATTGATCGTTAGTTATGTATTTCCGCCACACTGATTGTTATATTATGTATCTCTGCCATATTGATCGTTCTATTATGTATCTCTGCCATATTGATCGTTCTATTATGTATCTCTGCCATATTGATCGTTCTATTATGTATCTCTGCCATATTGATCGTTCTATTATGTATCTCTGCCATATTGATCGTTCTATTATGTATCTCTGCCATATTGATCGTTCTATTATGTATCTCTGCCATATTGATCGTTATATTATGTATTTCCGCTATACTGATTGTTATATTATGTATCTCTGCCATATTCATCGTTATATTATGTATTTCCGCTATACTGATTGTTATATTATGTATTTCTGCCATATTGATAGTTATATTATGTATTTCTGCCATATTGATAGTTATATTATGTATTTATGCCATATTGATAGTTATATTATGTAGCCTATTTCTGCCATATTGATAGTTATATTATGTAGCCTATTTCTGCCATATTGATAGTTATATTATGTAGCCTATTTCTGCCATATTGATAGTTATATTATGTAGCCTATTTCTGCCATATTGATAGTTATATTATGTAGCCTATTTCTGCCATATTGATAGTTATATTATGTAGCCTATTTCTGCCATATTGATAGTTATATTATGTAGCCTATTTCTGCCATATTGATAGTTATATTATGTAGCCTATTTCTGCCATATTGATAGTTATATTATGTAGCCTATTTCTGCCATATTGATAGTTATATTATGTAGCCTATTTCTGCCATATTGATAGTTATATTATGTAGCCTATTTCTGCCATATTGATAGTTATATTATGTAGCCTATTTCTGCCATATTGATAGTTATATTATGTAGCCTATTTCTGCCATATTGATAGTTATATTATGTAGCCTATTTCTGCCATATTGATAGTTATATTATGTAGCCTATTTCTGCCATATTGATAGTTATATTATGTAGCCTATTTCTGCCATATTGATAGTTATATTATGTAGCCTATTTCTGCCATATTGATAGTTATATTATGTAGCCTATTTCTGCCATATTGATAGTTATATTATGTAGCCTATTTCTGCCATATTGATAGTTATATTATGTAGCCTATTTCTGCCATATTGATAGTTATATTATGTAGCCTATTTCTGCCATATTGATAGTTATATTATGTAGCCTATTTCTGCCACAATGATCGTTTTATTCGGTGATTCTGCCTTTTAAAATCAATCAAATCGAAGGGCCT
Source organism: Timema bartmani (assembly GCA_902151455.1). Lineage (NCBI taxonomy): Eukaryota > Metazoa > Arthropoda > Insecta > Phasmatodea > Timematidae > Timema > Timema bartmani. The sequence goes on from CABFWB010000547.1 coordinate 130,812, forward strand.
TCTCTATTTAACGACTTTATTAGAAACTTGTTGAAATAGTCCTAAAGAAACCACCTAAAAGTTGTGGGCAGGTCGGGTGTGTGAGACATGATTTACGTTTCATTAAGGTGGTAGCTAATATATATATGTGTGTTGCCTGGTTCTCGCGAGATATTAATGTCGCTAATAAAACAGGTTTCAGCTTTAATTAAATTGCTTGTTAAAAATCCTGGGACCGGTGAAGGTTTGCTGAAGGCAGCAGGGAGGGTTGAGGGAGGACGGGAGGGGTATATCCCAGGGAGGGGAGGGAGGCAAGAGGTCAAACCAGTGTCCTAGTTGACTGCGGTTGAGGTTTTTGACCTGTACAGACATATTCTCGTAAAAATAATAAAGTAACTATTTTGTGGTGGTGTATTGAGAAGATAATTTTATTTTTAAACTAACTTTCTGAAGCTATAAAGTATAATGATTTACTAAATCTATAGGCCTGCCATTTAAATATGTCCATACTTAAATTTATTTTCTCGACCTTATTTTTGTGTGTTATACATTCTATACATTTGAGAATACCTTGCCACTAAACTAATGTAATAGGTCAATACTTTTCATTTTAGCTTTAGTAGCTAGTAGGATATATTATAATAGCTAGATTTTACTATTAAGATAGCTTACTTCTGAAAAGTATTTTTCTACCAGAACCCTACAATAAAAAGAAAAAAAGGCCTTCTCTAGTATATAGCAGTGCGGTCATTTGGACAGGATTTCCACACGCAATCGTTCCATGTGGTTTTTCTCACTCTCCACCCATGCTAATGCTGATGTATTTCCTCTAGAAACCCTCATCCCTACCACATGGATTAAGGCCGGGTTTCATAATCATTCTACAACTACATCCCCCCCAATAGATTGCCCAATATTCCCCCCTACACCCTCGCCGGACTGCTGAAATTATCATAATCACAAGTCCTATTAGGTACCAGTGTGACTCCAAAAGATGTCAATATCTTGGTTTTACTTTACAAATGGGTAGCTAAGATCAGAACAGCTGAAAGGAGTTTATTAGTTTTATATTATAATATATATTTACAGAAAACCGGTAAATCACAATACACAAGATAGCTACAGCTAGTGAGATATTTGCTGTTCAGAGATCGAATCCCATAGCTCCAGTATGTGATTCCTATACCTCCATTATATGATTCCCATACCCCCATTATATGATTCCCATACCCCCATTATATGATTCCCAATACCCCATTATATGATTCCCAAACTCCCACTAGATGATTTCCATACTCCCACTAGATGATTCCCATACTCCCACTAGATGATTTCCATACTCCCACTAGATGATTCCCATACTCCCATTAGATGATTTCCATACTCCCACTAGATGATTTCCATACTCCCACTAGATGATTTCCATACTCCCACTAGATGATTCCCATACTCCCATTAGATGATTTCCAAACTCCCATTATATGATTACCTACCCATATTTAAGATCCCTTGTGTTTTTGTTGGTACACCGCGTCTCATTACCCTCCAAATTTGTCCGCATTTGATGACACTTGGGGGGTAGGGATGATTAAAGTAGAATTTAGAGGAAATGTACCAGCATGTTCATGGAGGGTAAATGGAAAATCATTTAGGATAATTCACCCTCAGTATTCTTGGCTGGGATTCAAACCCTGACATCCCCATCAATGTAAAACCAGACTAGATGAGCCTTACAATTTGTCCGCGTAGTACGCACCGATGCGGGTCCTATCATTTTGTTCTAATTGTTGATTTTCTCTAGCGCTCTACGATTTAATACGTCAGTCTCGCAATAAACCGCATTGCATGTTACATGAAGGTCGAGATTTGAATCTCGGTTTGGTGCGTGGAAAGGGTCTTTCCATTTATGCACTTTACCACAGTCTGTTTTCCCATCCTCTCTCCACGCTAAATCAAATTTCTGCATACTTTCTTGTATTAAGCCGTTGATAACTTTAATGAATTTCTTCTAAATGTGCACTCCTCCTTACCCCATGGAGTAAGCCTTTAATAACCTCTATATTAAACTAATTAATAAAAATATATTTTTCTATTTGACTCAAATTTTCAAATTTAAGTAATAAGGCCCTTTTTTGAACGTTAACTATGGCCACCGCTATAATTTGTTTGAATTGATAAGCATTTCACGGTACTTATTTGTTTATAGTGTAGCTGCATTTATTTATTATTAAAAGGGTTACGAATAAATATAATAATGAAAATTTTCTTTACTCGGCAGATGATCAAGATTATAGTTTGAAGATAAGGATTATCTAATTAGGAACCAGTACATTTAATCAAATGAAACATTATAGCATGGACGCAGGAATCGAACCAGTGTTCAAGCTGTAATTTTTTTACTTTATTTAATTTTCTTCCAATACCAAGATTGACCGTGTGGGCAATTTGTGATACACATGATTGTGTTAAGTAGCCATTAAAATATCACAAGCATTTATATGGCTAAGACAATTTGTTCAATATACATGTTTATAAAAATAATATACCATTTCATGACTTCGGTTGTAGTATCATTCTATGTCGTGTTGAACGACAGGTTTCTACCTAATTGCCGGCGACAGTACTCTAATGATGAAAAAAACAAGTGCTTCGTGCATTTGCGTGACCACTTATAGTCAGTTAAACTAACAAAGCTCGGTTTTAAAAATGCACAAACAACACACAAAAAAACAGTGGGGTGGGACAAAGCATTCCTCGATAATGTGATGTATCTAACATTGATCCAATTACCAAATGTATCTGGTAACCCTTTAATAAGAACACGTGTCGGTGTTTGGTTGGTGGCCTTTGCTGCGGACATAGCTATACTCTATTCACGGTAGGAATTACTCTCTGAAAGCTCTTTTTTCCTACCAATATCCTACTATATAATAGATTTCTGGTAGGGAAAAAGGCCTTTCAGAAAACAATTCCTATGCTGAACAGACTTTAGTGAGAGGTTGCCATTTTCACTGTCGAGTGTGAAGTTTTTAAAGGCGCGTTTGATATTTTTCAAGTTTTTACCGTTTGATTGGTTGATAGGAAATACCTGTACCCGTTTTTCACTCTTTTGGGAACTTTATCCGAAGGCTTCACAAAAAGGGACTCGATGAATGTGACAACTATGATATATTTAGGAATATATTTTCTAAAACCATAGCTATGTGTACTTATATTTTAACTATAAATAATTATTGTGTACTTGTTTAAATTTGTTGATTTGGCTACTTTTAGCTTAAAAAAGGATATTATGATAGCTACATAGAACAATACATTGTAAATATTAATGCGTTATATTAATTTTAGTAAACTATAGTAACGAAAAGATAAAGTAATAATTGTAATTTTTTTTTAAATTAATTTTGAAATATGTTACTGCCATGATGGTTTAAACATGATAGGTTTGACAGCCTTAGCAATGAGATTATGCCAGAGGAGATAGAGTATTAACGTACAAAAGTTATTTACGATAGCTCAATCAAGAACATCCTTATGGCTGATTTCACAGGCAACAACCCGCTACGCCAATACACATCTCGACGGCAGTCAATTATTTTTTTAACTGCGTCTTACTACCTATCCAGGAGAAATGTATTTAATCACACTTGTTTATTAGGGACGAGGGAGGAATACTTTATAGTAAAACTTAAAAACACAAGTAAACTCGGCCGAGATCCAAACCCCGACCTCTCCATCACCGGCAAACTAAACTAGATGCGCTTGGCATTAATACCATGTGCACATCCATGCAGGAATGAATCTTTGGTCAAATGTATCATAAAAACGTAAATTAATTTGCTTGGTTGTGTTAATTTAGGAAAATAATATTTTTAAGGTCTAAATACAACCGATTTACAGTAAATTTATAAATATTCTTCACGGATATGATATAAATTAAATCAACCAATATTATCCACTCTCGCATATCACGTGATATTTAACAACCATTATTGACAAAGACTTCAAATATTTGTCTTTTTATTTATTTATTTTGTAAAGAAGAAAATTAATAAGGTGGAATTAGTGTCCGTAACTGAATTCAAAATTTTATTCTAAAAGGTCAAACTTTCTGTTAATTTAAATATTCTGTTAGTGACGGCTGTGACAGTAACCTGAGATAATTTCATCTTCATCGCTGCGAATAGACCAGACCATATTTTAGATTTCGTTAAAAGAATTATATAACCTCTTCCTTTCAAATCCCTTTTACAGGGTGGTTCAGAATAAATTAGACGATCTCTGCTGAGGAAAGTGATGGTAGGTGAGTAGATGCTGAGGTTTTCCTGACGTCCGGTGGAACTCACCTGAGTGACATTATCTTTTAAAAGTGAAAAAGTTTAATATGTAGTTTGCTTTTATTTAGCTAGTATCTATTTACTTTTTAATTAAATTGTCAATTTTCAAGTTACTAATCATCTAATTGTTTCTGCTTCATCCTGTATAATAAGTAGTATCGGCCACGTAGGATTATGGTATGAAGAAGTGTCTGAACGACCCACTCCGATGGCCGTTAAGGCGCTACTCCAACAGTAAACTAGACTGCCGATGACGGGAAGATGGAGGTTCGAATCTCGGGCAGGGGTACTGAGGGTGGTTTGTCCAGAATGGTTTTACACTCTCCACGCAAATGCGGGTACACTTCCTTTAACTATAAAATTTATTATTCCTAAAACCACTAGCGTAATGAGTACATAAGCGTATAACCCAAAACGGGTAGTAAGACGCAGTGCTAAAAAATAATCTGGATGATACAAAAGTCACTGAAAATACTTACATAATATACGTCAAGTCATGTGATCTGAAAATGTCACCTTTTATAGATCTTATTAATACCTATTCAATAACACTAATACTATGTTATACTATTGTTTCTCTCGCCTCTCTATAGTAAACTATAGTTTGTCTTGTCCTCTATAGTAAACTATAGTTTGTCTCTCCTCTATAGTAAACTATAGTTTGTCTCGCCTCTCTATAGTAAACTATAGTTTGTCTTGTCCTCTATGGTAAACTATAGTTTGTCTTGTCCTCTATGGTAAACTATAGTTTGTCTCCTCTCTCCATTTGTGCGCCCCGTCTTACTACCCGTTCGGGACATGCGCATTTAACTACACTAATGGGATATCTTTGAGGAAGGTAACATTTATGATAATAATAATAGTAATAATAATGTCTTTATTTGTGCGAAGTTAAGGCCAGCCTCTTTTCTTACATGTGACCCATAGAAAGTGTATCTGGATTCACGTGAAGGAACAGTGAAGGTAGAGAGAATAGCCATCCAGGAAAAACCACCTCCAGTACACGAACCTTGACCCCCCCCTATCACCAGCAAGCTAGACTAAATGAGCTTGGTATTATTTCTGCGTGACCACCGGTGCCAGTAGAATAAATATCAAGATTGGTCGCAAAAAAATAAATACATATCTTGTGACCAGAACCTATCATTGTCTAACGTAGATTTATATATTAGGGATGAAGCTATCAAGGAAATAGTGATATAGTACAGGGAGTACGTGATATAGTGCAGGGAGTACGTGATATAGTGCAGGGAGTACGTGATATAGTGCAGGGAGTACGTGAGATAGTGCAGGGAGTACGTGAGATAGTGCAGGGAGTACGTGAGATAGTACAGGGAAACGGGAGATAGTACAGGGAGTACGTGATATAGTACAGGGAGTACGTGATATAGTACAGGGAGTACGTGAGATAGTACAGGGAGTACGTGAGATAGTGCAGGGAGTACGGGAGATAGTACAGGGAGTACGTGAGATAGTACAGGGAGTACGTGAGATAGTGCAGGGAGTACGTGAGATAGTAGAGGGAGTACGTGAGATAGTGCAGGGAGTACGTGAGATAGTGCAGGGAGTACGGGAGATAGTGCAGGGAGTACGTGAGATAGTGCAGGGAGTACGTGAGATAGTACAGGGAGTACGTGAGATAGTGCAGGGAGTACGTGAGATAGTACAGGGAGTACGTGAGATAGTACAGGGAGTACGTGAGATAGTGCAGGGAGTACGTGAGATAGTGCAGGGAGTACGTGAGATAGTAGAGGAAGCAAGACTGAGGTGGCATGGACATGTAATGAGGATGGAGAAGGAGAGAATATCAAAGAGAATGATGGATATGAAGAATATAAGTAGACCAAGAAGCGATGGGAAGAGCAAATAACATAAAGGGAGCAGGGGAAGTGTATCCGCATTTGTATGAAGGTAAAATGGGAAAACATTTAAATAAAAAACTCGGTACACCTGACACTGATTCGAACCTTGATCTCCCCGTAATCTGAAAGCAAGTCTATTACGAGAGTGACGCGTTGGACCATGCGGTCACAGATGCGGGTTTCTGGTTAATTTGAAAGGTTTTTACAATGCACATATAATAATCATTTAATTAGTGGAAAAATTCAGGGTCATTCATAAACAACGTAACGCTTTTTTCTTANTTAAGGTGGGGATGCAGAGAACGCGAGAAAAGGCCAGTGTTTTACAGTTTTTTTTATGTCAAAATACATAAAAAATTGCTGCTTTATAAACATAGAGTTTATTTTTATTCACACGATGACCACAACAGTTGTTGATGTCAAGGGTGCCCTGGAATTTTGTGAAAACTTTTTCTCTTCATTTAAAAGGTTTGTTATTTAATGCCGCTATGTTCATGATATATATTCAACAACTGTAGATGTCACCGTGTGAAGAAAATTAAACTCCATGTATGTATAGAAGTAGTATCTGATTTTTTTTTGACAAAAATTTTTTTTATATAAAAATGGCAAAAACATCTTTCCTTTCCCGAGTTCCCAGCATCTCCACCTTGAATCCTCCCCTCGTGACACACACACACACACACACACACACGACCTTTTATTTGGCATCTACGTTGGTCGGTTGGTTGTGAACCAACGAACCAAGGAACAAGTTGGCTATTTCAAGTGGTTACATTCCAATACTAAGTGTTTTCGAAGCGTACTACTAATGGAATCGTGCCGTCGCAAGATCTTCAACACTTTACACTTAATGCGAGTCCCCCGCACAAAGAGGAACATTAGTAACACTTTATTACAGCCACAATATATCTGTCACTCTCTCAGTAATGGAACTCAACCTCCCCCCACTCCCCAACCCTATCACCCTTCTAGCCACTCCACAGCAATATACGCTACCAGACATTTCGTTTGCCTTGCGGGAAGATCGACAATGCCCACCAGCCAACCTTACACAACAGGAAATGAAGTTATTCTAGTTTACATTTTCATCCGGCAAAGAATTGGGAACTAATGTGTTTGAATGGGGGAGGGGAGGTAACAGGGGGAGACAATCTGTACAAAAATGAATAATGTAATTTGTCGAATTGAACAACCCATTTTCTTATTAATTCTACCCACCAGAGTTTTTTTTTTTTTTTT
>CABFWB010000547.1:138987-155311 GCA_902151455.1 Timema bartmani
CCAGGAGGATTATCGTCTTAGCTTGGTTGGGTCACGATCAATGACCAGGAGGATTATCGTCATAGCTAGCTTAGTTGGGCCATGATCACTGACCAGGAGGATTATCGTCATAGCTTAGTTGTGCCACGATCAATGACCAGGAGGATTATCGTCTTAGCTTAGTTGGGCCACGATCAATGCCCAGGAGGATTATCGTCATAGCTTTGTTGGGTCACGATCAATGCCCAGGAGGATTATCGTCATAGCTTAGTTGTGCCACGATCAATGACCAGGAGGATTATCGTCTTAGCTTAGTTGGGTCACGATCAATGACCAAGAGGATTATCGTCATAGCTTAGTTGGGCCACGATCAATGACCAGGAGGATTATCGTCTTAGCTTAGTTGGGCCACGGTCATTGACCAGGAGGATTATCGTTTTAGCTTAGTTGGGTCACGATCAATGACCAGGAGGATTATCGTCTTAGCTTAGTTGGGTCACGATCAATGACCAGGAGGATTATCGTCATAGCTTAGTTGGGTCACGATCAATGACCAGGAGGATTGTCGTCTTAGCTTAGTTGGGACACGATCAATGCCCAGGAGGATTATCGTCATAGCTTTGTTGGGTCACGATCAATGACCAGGAGGATTATCGTCTTAGCTTTGTTGGGTCACGATCAATGACCAGGAGGATTATCGTCTTAGCTTGGTTGGGTCACGATCAATGACCAGGAGGATTATCGTCATAGCTAAGCTTAGTTGGGCCATGATCACTGACCAGGAGGATTATCGTCATAGCTTAGTTGGGCCACGATCACTGACCAGGTGGACTATAACCTGCAGGTATATATGAATTTAGCCCATCAATATTTTTGCCTTATATTAGGTTAGGCTTATTTAGGTTAGGTTAGATTAACTTAAGCATTTTATTTTGTCCTACTTTCCATCACTTGCTGTTTTTCATTCAGCTTGAGAAGACATTTACAACCACCCTAAATGGAACTCCACAACAGCCGGGGTCAAGTTAATACACCAGTATGTCTTGTTTACAATTCCCAAGAAGGAGCTCTTAGCTCAACTGTATGTAATACGCCAAATCACTCGATGTGAAAAGGGAAGCCCAAATTTAATTGTTAATACATTTTTCTGGCATACCAGGAATTTATCCCGGAACCTCTTGGCGTCCTAAGCAGATACGCTACAGAATGAGCTAACATATTGAACTTAAGAACGAGTATTAATATAACTTACAGTATCTGGTTTTCTCACATATGTATAGTTTTAAAATAACTTGGTAGATAGGTACAATTTTTGTTATTGATCACTTACTTTTTTGCAACTTTAACTTTCTCGTATTCCCTCTGAGAAAGGAAGTATTGTGATAATAAAAAAATCTAATCTGACATTTTGATGGATGTTGGACGTTTCATGACCCCCTGAATTAAAAAAAAAAGTTATTTTCAAGATGCCGTCTGTCTGTGTCTCGGTCTAGAGTCGGAACAATTTTACAATTTGGGTTAAAACTGGGTATTTGAGGTTTTAGGTAAATTAGGAAGGGAGTCTGTGCGGTGCACCTTATCATAGCTTTCAACATAATGCTTATTAATATATATTTTATTTAACGTTCGGGGACTGTAATTTTATTTAAAGCTACAGTTAATTAGGTCCAATTCCCTCCAAGTATTCCTCAATTAGTTCCTGCTGCGTAGTATGATGTCATCAAATATTTTTTTAAATGCTTATTTTCTGAGATACGGGAGTTTTAGCTGGTTCCATACAGGAATGTTGTGAATACGCAACGGTGCCAGTCATGACGTCATACGTATATCTCATCGCCACCGTATTTTTACATTGCATAGTTCGTGCAAGTTCTATCGCATGTCTGAAAGCTATATCACGTTGCTTTGGTTTCTGTAGCTATAATTCATGTGCGGTCGCTATTATATATAAAAGTAATAATTGAAATAAGGAACTAAAGAAAGAAAAGTCTTTTAAAGATATGTTTTTGTAACAGTTTAACATCATTGTAATTTTTTATTATTATTATTATTTAGAGCACTATAGGTTGTTGCAAAAATGCATTGGTGCCATTTGCCATGTTATTTTTTTAGCACCAGTCCCCAAAGGATAAAAATATCCTGATATTATGGATGATATCTGACTCTACAGTTATTTGAAATTTATAAACAAAAATATAATTACCCGCATCGGTGGGGACATGGTCTAAAACTAAAGCTCGTTTATCCTGGTTTGGTGGTGAAAGAAAGGTTGAGGCTCGAATCCCGCCTGGGTGTACTGAAAGTTTTTTTAAAAATAAATTGTTTTCCATACTACGTAAGTGCGGGTACATTTTCTCTAGCACTATGCCTTCTCCATCACTATCCCATTAATTGTGGGTCGCTCGAACTGCTAGCAAGACGCGGGGTAGTAATAGTATTTTCGTTTATATGTTTTCCATCTCTAATAAGATTAGTTACTTAGTAGAAGCCTGCCAGTGACAGGAAAACTAAACTTTCATAAATAGGATGATACTTATCTCTTTATTATAAGCGGAAAAAAAAGCTGTATAAAGTTTTTTTAAATTCAATTAGTCAAAAGATAAATAAAAAAATAAAAAATCCGGCTAGGTTAGGTTCTGTCCCATGGTCTGTCATGTAAGTGTGCAAAGTTCCAGCCTTAAAGGTCATCTATGGGTTTCTGGAGGCTCTGTCCCATGGTCTGTCATGTAAGTGTGCAAAGTTCCAGCCTTAAAGGTCATCTATGGGTTTCTGGAGGTTGTGAAAAGCCATACACAATTAGGTAATTTTATACATATATATATATATATATATATATATATATATATCAATCTAGTGCGAGAGAGAGAGAGAGAGAGAAATAAAACAACTCTGAAGTGAGATTCGTACCAACATTTCCAATGATTCTTTGCGTATAACCTGAACAGGTAGTAAGACGCGGCGATTTAAAAAAACTCCATTGATTTCAACTTAGTCCTCTTGCGTCCTCCCAAATAATATATCTGTATTTCCTCACGTTGTTCAACCACCTGTTATCAGTTGACCCTGTCTGCTTCGGACATCCATTATCCCGGGCGCGCGCCAAGCTCTTCATTGAACTGACATTCTACCCCCTTCCTCGATCATTATATTACTATACAACTCTGGTCTCTGATAGATGGATACACTCTTGCTTCTACCTTGTCTGCGAGGACATATCATACCTACCCCTTCCTCACTATACCCCCTTTCTTATACCTTCCCCTTTTTATATCTACCTCCTTTCCTAATCCTATCCTCTTTCTCATACATAGCCCCTTTCCTAATACCTATAGCCCCTTTCCTCATATCCATCCCGTCCTTCAAACCTACCCCACTCACTCATGCGTAGGCCCCTTCCTCATACATAGCCCCCTTCCTAATACCTATAGCCCCTTTCCTCATATCTACCCCTTCCCTCAAGTCACTACTCTTCCTCATATCTACCCCCTCCCTGAAACATACCTCCTCACTCATACCTAGCCTCCTCCCTAATACCTACAAGCTTCCTCACACACATCCCATCATCGTATCAAAGTTCATATGGATCGGAAGGAAAACAAGATGCCATGGAGAAAAACATATTTTTTAAAGCTAGAATAATGTTTTTTTGTAGGCTTATGTTTATATTGTTTCTCTTTAATAAATGTATTTGTTATTTTTTTGACTTCTCAACACAAGCTGTTACCTGTTCTAAGTTAAAAGTTCACCTCGTTCCGTAAGTTAAAATGCCTCACACTGCGATATTTCTCATGGGAGGGGCAGCTCTAAAGCTTCAAAACCACGAAAAGAATTCTCGAATAACTTTAAATTTGAATATGAGATCATAATAACAAACCAAAGCATTTGTTTAAGTTCTCCTTAATCACAGTACTGCGGAAATTTGGATAAAACGTTATCGAAAATGAGTTAATTTGTACATTTGTGTGAACTTTTTAAAAAAAATTCAATTCACTGCTAAAAATTTAAAGTTTTCTATGGTATGAAGGAGTTCTATTGATATCTTTCAACTCCATTATGGGTCTAAGGGTATTTTTTTAAATTAATTACCAGTATTTAAATATTTGTAAACAGCTAGCTGATCGTTTTGAGTGAGTTTAAATCCTCTTACTTCGTAATTACTAGGGCAAGGTAGCTATCTAACCCAAGTGCATCAGTAATTATTAATATCAGCAACGTATTTAACCTTTTAAAGAACAAGAAATTTACTATTAACGTTTAAGTACTGCTCTCACATTCACCCAATTTCATCAACCATAATATAAAACTTATATTTTGATGAACTCAAGTATTCTCCGCTTATAATTACCTATTTAAAAGAATTATTCGTAATATAAACGACTTAGAATTATAAATGTTTCAGTTCCCCCTTCCCTGCAATCAAACGCAAGAGATTAGAATGGGCAGAATTCCCTGCTCTATCCCACGGAACTGTTAGTTTGTATCGATTAGTCTCGACTCCCTTGATTTGAAAAACATCTTTACACTGGATGATATGTTTACAACGACCTACAAGTCCGAGCCACACGATTTATAGCAACCTCTGTTCGTTTCGGCTTTCCCCTTCCTCGACAGCCGCGAGTTGGCATGATCGCCGCGAGAAAGTCTCATTAGCTCGACACTGTGTCCGTCCGTGTCTCGTTTTCGATTGGCTTGTAACGCTGTAGGTGAGGGGAAGAGGTGAACTACCGGGGGGAATGTCACTACTGCGCTCTAGTATGAAGAACAATAAATCATGTGTAGTGAAACATCATTGATACACAATGAGGTCATGAGGTCAAGATAAGTGGGTTATATTCTCACTAAGGGCAAAGACGATACAGCTCATTGGAATTACAACATTTCTCCCTCCACTTTACCTGATGTACGTCAACAGAAAGAGTTCAACTACGGACAATGTTGTTGCAACCCACATAAAGTGTATATTTTATCAAAGATAAGAAAGACTACAAATACATACACACACAATTTAGCATAGATTGAATTTCATCTTGAAGTCAATAACTTAAAAATCATTTCACCTGGGGCTGTTATCCGTTGGACAGTAAGGTGTGTGTGTGTGTGTGTGTGTGTGTGTGTGCGCGCGCGCGCGCGCGCTTGAAACACTATAGGCCACAAATGGCATTAAATCGAGCTCAATCTGTTGGTATTCTCCCTGTCTATCATAAGGATATATAATTTTTTGAAATGAATCCCATTTTAATAACTCAAAGAAGTATTTGTCTACAAAAATTAGTTCTCGAAATACCCCTTTCCTTACAAAAAGGATGGGGTGGACTTTTGGTTTTGTCAAATGCCAAAAAATTGAGCCAAGATTTTAACCTGAACAAGTTGGTTCACTCTTTCTTTGATGGAGTTTATTTACTACTAATCTTTCTCCACGCAAATTCGGTTACATTTTCTAAATTTTACCTAAAAATCTCTATCCCATTCTGGTCATTAAATACAGATATCCTGGATGAAAAGTAAAATGCAGAGCAAAAAAAAAGTTAAAAATGTGATTTTAGGCCATAGCGGTCATTATTAGATACAAACAATATTCAAACTTTCGTATTTTTTTCAGTTCATCTCATATGAATGATATTAAAAAAAAGTATGGTAACATTCATACATCCCACATTATTTTCCTGAATGTGTTAGTAAGCTATGGCAATGTGAAAAGAATATTCAAGATTTAAATTTAATATTAAAAATCTATAGTAAAATGTGTTCGATTTTTATTTTTCAAACTTTTGTGATCCTAGACATTTCAAAAGGAATGTAGTTTTTATTCAAATAGAACAAACAGTTTTCTGAAGAATAATCAAAACTATTGATATAAATTAATTTTTAATTTTTGTTTTATAAATCAAGGCTATCAATAACTAATAGCATAATAAAATTTGTATAAAATTTGTTGTAGTTGAAATTTTGGATATATTTTAGGAAAAACCAAATGTTACCGTCTATAGGAAAAAGGAACATATCTTCCCAAACCCGAAACTGAGTTTTTGATGTTTTTCTATAGAAAATTTGATGATGAAGTTAATGGTATTTTTAGTGATTTCTTTTATCTTAATTCGTTGAAAAGTTATTACTTATTAGTTATTAAAAATTAAGTTTAAATAAAGAAGTTTTTCAGAAATGAAAATTAAAGTTAATTAAGCTTTAAGGACAAGAAAACTCGCATTTCATCTGAAATTTTATGCTGAATGCAGTAATGGTCTTAGATTTTCACTATCTTTGTAAATAACAAAGTTATAATCAAATAACTTAACATTTGTCACTGCAGAATTGTGTAGTTGGAGGAATATTATAGAGGAAAAGTTGTATTACTTATAATATAAAAACACTTTTACTATCAAGTTTGTATTATTAATTTAAAACGAACATTTTAAAGACTCTAAACAGTATTATTTTGAAAATGTTAACTTATACTGTTGGTTATAAAATATTTAACCTAATTTTATTAAAACTGTTCTGGCATTAAGAAGTTATTATTTAATATCCAGTTTTTTTTATCCGATTTCCTCCATTAGCCAACACCTTATCTGGAAAATGTGTTACACTAATATTTTCCTTGAAGCCTGCATCAAATCAATGCGAACAACTTTAAATAAATGTTATTGCAACTGAACAGAACAAGATATAAAAGACACCTTGACTTCATCAATAAGATTTACATTGGGTAAGATAAGGTCCCTTTTCCTATGAACGGTCACAAATATAGTTACAGTTATCTTAATAAAGCATTGCATTAGAATTGATATTGCTCATTTCAAGAGACTTAACAATTAAAACGGACGTAAATTTTAGTTTTAAATTCTTCTTATTTTGTAACTTTATTTAATTTTGTACCTTTCGTCTACCTTGTAAGGTGGCAAGCTTACCATGCATTATTCCCAAATGGTTAGAGCCCCTAAAATCGTTTTGTTTTTAGTTAAATTTCGTTTTTTAGATTTCACTTTTCGGTGTTATTTCGTATTTACTCAAAATTACATGTAATCTGAGGTGTTTAAGTATTACTTACATATTGAGACAATGTATACAAAACCAAAATTTATAATTTAAACCTTATATATTTGCTTTAAAATTCTTTGTCAAGTTTGTCTGCATATTTTACAATTTTATACCTAAAGTTAGCTTTCACTCCAAGAAAATATTAATCAAATTACAGCATGGTCAAAATTTCTGCTTAATTTCTAATTAATTTCGTGTTTATTTAAAGATTTTTTTCTGTAAAATCTGTGTTAATTCGTTTTATAGGAGGATTTCATGTAACAAGACAATTTCGTTTTATTTCGCTTTTCAAAAACATTGTAAATCATATCTAAAACTATAAAAGGAAAAAGTACTTGATTCCATCTTTGTATGGAACTTTTCGCTTTATCGCGTCTCACCGTTTTTACGGGGCTCTACATTAGCCCCATGACTTCTTTGGTGATGACTGACAGCTCACAGCTGACAGCTTTGAAAAGTCACCAGACCAAATTATGTATCCCTACGCCAAACCATATGATCTGCAAAAACATGTGTTTATCAGCTGACTTCTGACAGTCAACATTTAGGTATATACCTAAATGTTGACTGTCAGAAGTCAGCTGTGAACTGTCAGTCAGCACCAAAGAAGCCACGGGGCTACTGTACTTATGGTATAACTTATAATATAGGGTCATAGTGTAACACGTCAAGGTAAGACTACTTACTACCTTTCAAGGTAAACTGAGTGTACGTTCACAAATGCTGCTTTTAGAACTACATTTAAACTATTTCTCTGAGTGATTATAATTATCATCAGTATTAAAATAACTAGTGTTTACTAAGATGCAACTTAATTTGTAATGCTGCGATTCAACTTGATTAGATCATACATTGAACGCTTAATTAAACTGTTTGTTCCATATTCTACTTGGCTTGTGTTAGCACCAATAATTAATTCCGTACTGATAAGAAACTCTTGGAAGAATAACAGCAGATATAACCGGTTCTTATCCTGAAGCAATGATAGATCGTCACCGTAAATGTCTCTTATTCGGTTTATGTAAGATAGCCTGCTCAAATTGAAAGACGATTCATTAGTCACAATGTTGTGTGGGAGTTTGTTGAAGAGTCGGTCGTTCATACCCTGGAGGGGTGTTATTATTGGGCCAGAAGAGGTCAATGCTGGGCAACAAAGTGGGACTAGGCTGAGGGCGCGGCATAAACTGGTCCGGAGTATCGACTATCGTACCATGCCATCAGGCTGTGTACTGGTTAATTAGGGTCAGGAGATGTAAACTTGCATACTTCCCTCCATAATGATGAGGAATGATAGATAGCCTAATGAAATTATGAGCAGCGTTTTTAGAGACACAAGAGTTCAACAACCCCGCGTGAACGATGTCATATCCTTTTGAAAATATGTTCAGTAAATATCTTGGTTCATGAACATTGTTTTTTGGTTTAAAATGATTTCGTTAAGGTACGATATAATGGAACACGAATGAAGGTATGTAATTCTACAGTTTTTATATCAAAACACTTTTTTTTTGTCAAAATAAATGAGTTATTTCTTGTTAGAATTTTCCAAATATAATAATCTTAACAATCGTTGCATATTACTCATAAGCAGAATGACATTTTAACTTAACTTTTTCTCTTCATTTTTCCATTTTCTCTTCAAAGGTCAGTATTCTTATGACAAGTATTCAAGAATTTTTGAGATCATTACATGTAATAAAAAAAATAGTGGTAACAAAATTAAATATATTCACCGAAAAAAAAATCCTTCATGATGACAACCTGCAACCAAGCGGCCGCCATCTGTTGGTGAAGGTAGTGCCAACTTCTGCAGATAGTGTGTCATGTTGTCAGCACATCAAGCCCTTAGGTCGTTAATCTCAGTTTTTCAGCCCAGAGCCACTACTCCTTTAGTCAAATAGCTCCTAATTTTTTTTCCTCACGAGGTTGTGTTTGACCTCGTTTCAGACCCACTGACTTCTAGATACATTTGGAAACGCCGGGGGGTGAACTCGGGACCTCAGGATCTGTACTATGACCACTAGACCACAGAGGAGGTCACATATACCAAAACGACATATTCATTTTGACCATAAAATGTTTTTTGTTACAAAAACTGTAAAAGTACAAGTCTAACTTCTTAATTCAGTCGGTAGCGTGTCTCTCTAATGAGCTAAGGGTTTAGGATTAGATTCCTAGCATGGCTGAAAAATGTTGTTATTGCTTAATAGAACAATTTATCTGTTTGTATGTGTTTGTATGCACGTATGTGTACCTCAGAACCTTATAACTAATGAACCAATTTTGATAAAGATTTGTATACACTAGTGGTTTGGTAGGGATTTTTAAATTAATATATATATATATATATAATCATTTATACCAACATTATTACTCAAAAGATGTAAAATCTAAATAGTTAAAATATTCAAGAGTCTCCCTCCCCCCACTAACGAGCCCGCAGATTGCTTACGCAGTAACCAGGGACATCCAACATCTCTACAGAATGTTCGGAAACTCATAGCCCAAACTCCACATATAGTTTGTTGAACCAAAAGTAATACAAAACCCCTTTTCACTTACATCCGGAAAACTATGTTAATACCATTAAATTGTGTTCAAAGTTGCGGCGTACAGCGCAGGGAGAGCAAAGTTATTCAAGCATGCGTGTACAACAGGTTGCATAGGAGTTAAGCGCACGTCACTGCACATGCAATAATGGCAAGCACTTTATGTGATGAAGGACCATTAATGATGACCCTCAGAACGTATTCTCATTTCTAGATGGACTGGTTTGTTGTTTACTATTAATTGTGGTATGTTCTGCTGCCGTGCTCCAATATGTCAAGGTGTGTGGTGCCGCGCACCTAGCTACTATGCAACCTGTTGTACACGCATGCTTGACAGCTTTGCTCTCCCGGCGCTATACGCTGACACTTTTAACACAATTTAATTGTATTAGCATATATTCCCGGATGTAAATGTATAGGGATTTTGCATTACTTTTGGTTCACACAAGCTATATGTGCAGTTTGGGTTATGAGTTTCCGAACACTCTGTATAGGTTTCCTTTATAATAAATCAAAATGTGTCAAAATATTTCTCCCGTGGAGCTGATTTAATTGCTCATTTCCTAGAAGGATGAACTAATAACATTTTTAGATGAACCATTGTTGACACGAAACAAATATAGTTGGCGAGTACATTATTTATCACTCACACACTAACTTTATAACTCTAAAGACTCCTGAAATCATATTTCACCTAAAAACAATATTCAAATATCCATTAGTGTTCTAGTGAGTAAAACTTCAAAGCGTTAAACTATGAATAAGTTATATTTACTAGTTTATTTAGGAAGCTTTTTCATTTAGACTCCATTCGCCATAGGAATGGTAGTAACTGACAGCTTGCAACAGATGTAGGAACGGTTAAAATAAAAACAAAATTAAAAACAAATGGTTTGTTGTGAAAGTTTTGACTACTAAAAATGACCTCAACTTAACATGTGGTCTTCAGATCATATGGCTTGGCGAATGGATACATGAGTGAGAGTAGATCTGATAACTTTCGTTAGCTGTCACTTGCCTACTACGCAATTCTACCGTACTAACAGCAGGGTAATATATTCCAGATTGACGGCTTGTTATAATGGTATAGCAATAATCAGCTGTATTACTTGTTAATAATATTCTTGATTAATTGTGGAGTACAGTACGGGTTTGTAGGGGGTCAAAATCCTGTACTATAGACTTTCTTGAGAGACAGACTTGAATATATGTAGTAACAAAACTTACTTTGGTAATTTAATTGAATAAAAATATTAATACTTGGTAGGGGCTTGCGAGTAGGCATTTTTTACTTAGAGTTCGAGTTGAGTATTGTTTGAACCCCCCCTCCACGAGTAGTATAGAACAATATTTGTACAAGAAATATTTTTAATTGAATTTTTATAATAGATCCATGCATAAACCATAAATAAGTACCAAACTAATTTTTTTTAGAATTAATTTTTTTTGTGAACAAATTTATAATCACAAATTCGAATTTTTAAATAAATTTCACATAATTTTAGAAAACGATCGAAAATTTTGAGTACTAAATTTTTGGAATTTTGTAAAAATCCTCAAGTCGAATTCGAGCAGCTACTTAAACTCGATTCGAGCTAGAATTTTTTTATTAATCTCACACCCCCAATACTTATTATTCAAGAAGTTATGATTAGCACCACAGTGGATAATATCTAAGTTGTTTTTATTTAAAAAAAATATAATTTCTATTTTAAAAAGCGATTGAAAGGTAAACTCAATAATATTAATATGTTTTTTATGAATGCATATTAAAATAAAATAAACATTGTCCAAGGGGGTGGGGGTTGGCGACTTGGTACCCGCCCCTGGTAGTTCTTAGTTTGCACCCCAAGCATGTGACACAGTTAATTATCAAGTGGTTAATCTAAACAACCTTGTTAATTATACGACACGGAACTCGTATCCTTACGTGGTCCAACAGTAATATCACGGCGGGGGCTATTATCTTTGTGTTAGGCTCGTTGTTTGTCCGGGGGGGGGGGGGTAAGGGGGGNGGCACTTGATGTCTGAGGAGTTAATAGCGGGTCTTGAGTAATCACTCCTACCACCAACAATAACCGATAACATTGTTCTGTGGAGTTTACTTGCTTGTCTTTACAGTTAGCCTACACTCTACAGGGTGCCTCGAAATTCATGATTGGATTCACTATAGTAGAGCACATGTTCTGTTTTCATCTTGACATGGCTTAAGGTGGGATGGTAGGGGACGCGAGAAAAGGCCAGAGTTTTTGCAGTATATATATATATATACATATGTAAATACATATATATATATTACCAGAGTAAGCAGTGTTAGTTTAAACTGTACTTTAAAATTGTTCTCATCACTCAGTAGAACACCCATTGGTTAGGTATCGACGAAAATACATTCCAATGTGAAGTATGTAAAGCAGAATCTTTTTATGTTTGGTTGGTTGGCAACTGAGTTAAAAGGGGGGTTAGAACATATCACAAGTACAGTTTTAACTAACTCCTCTTACTCTGGCAACACACCACTCCACTTAAATCTATCTGGGTATAAATGAATGTGTTTTAAATAAAAATGGAGGGATTGTAGAGGATAGAAAAATGGACACATATTCACTATGGTCGTAAAATTGCATACCCCATTTAACAATGGTATTGCAGTAGGTGAGATGGCTACTACGACGAGATAGTCTACCTTTCCAATAGTTAATTATTTACTAGCGGTATTAAAGGTGCAATTTCTGAACTGACATTATACCAGCACACGGTAATTTTATGAGCGAGAGAAAAGAGGGTCTACCAATTTTACCGGGAAAGGTATTTTCATTTATTTTCCAGGGTCCTTTTACACGCCACCCACCTCGGTGGCGTAGTTGGCTACGCGCAAGTTTTGTGTTGGGCCAGACTGCCGAGGATGGGGAGATTCGAATTTCGCAGGGGGGGGGGAGGGGGGTTGCTAAATGGTTTTCCACTCTCTCCCCCCACGCAAATGCGGGTTCACTTCCTCTAGACATTCCCAACTCCTAACCCATTAGAATAATTAGTACTTAAGCGTATAACCCGAACGGGTAGGAAGACGTGCTAAGTATTATTATTATTTTACATACCACAATTGACATGGGACTGACGGCTTTACTTCTCCTACGAAGGAAGTTGTGCTACGGATTTTTATCGCTCAAGAAAAATCTGGCAACACCCACTCAGGCTCGAACCCACGAACCTTGTCTCCTGAGATTAAAAGTAACTTAATAGATAGATAGCTTGTGCTACAAGATAACGTTTCCAGCCATATAATGAATATTACGTATGTTTTATGTATAGTTTTAGAAAATTCAAAATGTACTTATAAAAGTACAAATATAAAATGTGAAAAATTAACGACAGTAATTCTTGATTATCTGTTTTTGGGTCTTGCACGCAAATTCATATGTTGTTTATGTTTGCAAACTACAATCACCTAAAATCTTCTTCATTGGCAGCATAGTTTAAGGCGTCACTCTCATTCTAGACTGCCGATGACAGGGAGATTGGGGTTCTAATCCTAATCGGTTGAAATTAGGGTAGTTTTTCCAAAATGGGGTATTACTCTTCCTCCACACAAATGCGGTTACATTTACTAAAAATGTGAACCTTCCTCATCCCCTAACTCAATAATGTAATTAGTACATAAAGCGTATAACCTGAACAGGAAGTAAGACACGGTGCTAAAAATAAATTCACTCTCCTAAACACGTGCGCTTAACTCATACGAAACCAATTTGTAAGTAATGACGTCATTCACATGTGAGATTTTTCACGCTACAATGGTCTACATGTTTACATAAAACTTAATATATCTCGTATTTACCGGACCTTGGATATTTTCCAATTCCATACTGTGACGCGATGGTTGCAGCTGGTCGTGTTCCGTCATGCTTGAAGGCTCGACATTGTGAGCCTTCACATACTCTTGTGCGTCTTTACAAACTGCACTAAATCATTCATTGGGGTGAGGGTACACTTTTCTTCAATTCATTCTGACATCGTAAACGTTCCACATATATTGGACAAAAATTCTCCACTACAATCGTAAAAATATTATTATTTTTGCAACTCGGTGTGTGGAACCAAACAAGCGGGATTATGATCTGCGTTCTTAAAGTCCACTTAAGTGTTCACGGAAAGACGAACTATATTGAACAAATAATAGGGTAATATTTTGCTAGAGAGTTTTTCCTATTCTGAATTTCTATTTTGCCTGAATATGACGGTATCGTTATATTTCATAGTTAACCCTTCAATGGCATAGTATTATGTTTGGGAACACGAATAATTATTTAATTTTGCTTGTTATAATCGTCCATAATGCCTTATATTATTACAAGTAAATTTTCTGAATTCATGTATGTTCACTTCATGAAGTTAATCCGGTTAGCTTTAAGATTTTAGCAGAGAAACTTCAACAATAATGTTATTGGATATGTGCTATGAAGCTATTAGTAATACTATTTCAGACTAAACTATGCCCAATTAATCAACATGTTCGTAATATATAACTACTGATTTTAGCTTACCAACCTAGCGGCTGGCGTCGTTAGCGATGATAGTACTAACATTTGCGGATAGAAGGTGTCATGTGGTCAGCACAATTAACTATCCAGCTGTTATTAGTTTTCTAAACCAGAGCTGCTACTCCTTTATTCAAGTAGCTCTCATTTGTCCTCACGAGGCTGAGTTGACCCCGTTAAAGACCCAATGCTTCACAGATACATTTTGGAAGAGCCGGGGATCGAACCCGGAACTCCTACCACTAGAATCATCTTCATTTGAATATAAATAAGGTATAGTTTACACATATATGGATACGATTTATACATTACTAGGTGTCTGGCCCGTTCTTCGCACGTTAGGAAGTACAACATCCGACGACCAACATCTTTAAAGTTTCTTTTTGTACAATCTTGAACTATGACAATCTCAAGGCAATGATTGCATTCAATAAATTAAAATAAATTAACTTTATGACAATATCTTACCTAACACCCAAACAGATTGCACAAACAAACGCTAAGTTTGTCCAAGCACGATAAAGTTTTATTACTTTCTCGCTATCTTACAGGTAGAGAAAGTGTTGTGATCGTCAAAAAAAAATCGAACTCGAGATTTTAATGAATTTAGACGTTTCATGACCCTCCGAATTCGAAAAAAGTTGTTTTTAAATTTCCGTCCGTCTGTCTTTACCTTCAACTAAAGCCTAAACTATTCTACCGATCGGGATAAAATTAGGTATGTAGGGTTTTAATAGGGTTGCCCCGAGGGATTTTTGGAATTGGATATCAAACACTAAAATTAAAGTATGCAGGGAAAAAAGAGAAAAAGTCGATTTTCTCAAAATCGGCTCTAACGAATATGATTAAATTTCATCTCAAAACATTTATAAATATTCCAAACAAAATGGTTACTCTCAATATTTCGGCTTGAAACCACACCAAAAATAGTTGTATCAATAATTTCGGGTTTTCAAATTATATTTAAGCAGACATCATTCAGTTATCCGGTAAGTTAAATTTACTTACATGCCAAATTTCAAATTTATTTGACGCTGATAAGTTTTTTATTTTAGTTTAATAAATTGCGAGGCCCCCCCAGTTCTTCAACTACTTTTGAAGTTTAAATTTTTACTATTTTTATATTTCTGATTATTTGAAGCGTTTGTCCTTGAAAGTATTGGGATTTTCTAACACATTTGTAAAAATTCTTCCTATTAGTTTTTTAAATTCCTAGCTCTCCTTCAACACAGATATTGATTTTAAAATTAAAACAAATATATTTTTCTAGCTATGTGTGAAATTTCTATTTTATACCACATCGAGAGATGGTGTTTTTAAGTTTTGAATTTCGTCTCATTGCCCATTTAACCATCATTCTTCCCATTTATAATTTCAAATTTAAAAATGTTTTGCTATTGGAAAGTTTTATTTACCATCCGACCCAATTTAAATTTTTCATCCCATTGACAAGGGGTTGATAGATCTAGTTTTAAAAATTTTCAGCCCTGACCATTTCTAGTAGTGCAATTTAAATTTTTTAAATGTTCCAACTCTTCTGGTTATTTGGGTTGTTTCCTTTATATTTAGGATCAAATTTCAATTATTTGCTATACCGAGTGGTGTTTTATACATATTAGGGCATTTGAAGGGAATATCTATCCATTTTCTAGACTTTTAGTTTGAAATTGAAGAATGTTTACACCTTCATTGCAGCTGTCTTACAGAGTTCAATCTTCCCCCACAATGATAAGTAGTAAACTCTCTTATTTTCGGAAATTTCGAAGCCTCCCCTGTTCACCAACCCTCATTTATAAAGATAAAATATAAAGCATTAATTTTGATATTTGGAGTGATCCCTTTACATTCCTGATGAATTTAATTTTCTGCCTCCCCTCAAATGTTTCTTTCACTTATATACCACCCCTTCGCCCACTTCTTCAGGAATTCAATTTTTAAATTTTAAATTTTCAGTCATTAATGTTTATTTGTAGACCCTAATAGTCCATAAACCCGCTTGCTAAATTTCAGTTCTACCCTACATAGAGAAGAAGTTGTTTGCATTAATTTAGGAAACTCCCTCTTCTCCAGACCCTCCACTTCCTCCACCTCAATCTCTCCAATTCCCTCTTAGCAATTTAAATTTTTACCTAGTTATCTGGAGGTGTCCTTCTTTCTGATTGGCATATTTAAATTTTCTACCGCAACTAAAAGTGTGGTTTTATCATATCACTCCTCACCCCCCCC
>CABFWB010000547.1:155382-172290 GCA_902151455.1 Timema bartmani
CCCCTCCTTTCCCATTTTAACCTTATTTCCTGGTGTTCCATTTACAATTTTGAGATTCTTCTGGTCATTTTAAGTGTTCCTTTACATTCCTTCTGATTTTAAGTTTTCTACAACTCCGATAAGAAATTTTTTCTATTAATTTTGAAAATCTTAAACCCATAAATTTTCCCACTTCCCTCCCTTCATATGTCAGGCTAACTCTTAGAAATTTCAAACTTTAAGACTTATTTGGGTATTTGGAGGTGTCCTTATACCTGCCTGCCAAATCTTGATTTTCTACCACACTAATATATATTTTATGATTATACCCCCCTTTCTATTTCTTGGAGTTGAAAGTGTGTGTGTATAATAGATATATATATATATATATATATAAATAATTAGCTACCTCTACTTTTGGATACATAGGACCGATGTCCTTGTCTCTCTTATTTCAATATTTATTTGAATCTCACTAAATAATTATTCTGATTGTGATTGTTAAAGTAATTTTGTCAAGTAATAAATATATTATAATCATTTGGTGCAAACTACGAAGTGTTTATGTTGGTATTATTTCATAATGTAATGCATAGCAAACAATTATTTTTTCTAGATTACATTAAATGTTTGTGTGGCTAAATTAGAGCATAAAACTTGATGATGGCCTTGTTTTTATTCATCAACCCAATAAACCCAACACCAACTTCAATTCATACTAAACCAAATTATTGGTTTGAACTCATTAGTCAATTTAATCGTCTTGTTGATATTAAAAAAACTCATATTTTCATTTTAATGATTTGATTCCATAATGCGTTGACCTTTGTGTCGGAGTGTTTTCATTTAAAATGAATTAATGATTAGTATTACTAATTAAACTAAAAACATATAAAAAATTTCAATTTTTTTATTTTTCTATGATTAGGAAGGGGAAAAAAATTGTTAAAAGAGATAATAATAATAGTGTAAATGAACATTTTAACGATTCTACATATGCGGATAGGAATGATAATCGAAGTTTAGAGGACGGTTACGCAAGTTACTTTGTAGTAGACTACTGGTGAAGGAAAAAGAAGGGCTTCAGAATAGAATGTATCTAACCAGTAAGGTAGCAAACTTATACTGCATTTTCCCACCATGGTGCATTTTATAATATAGGGTCATCAAGGTAAGACTATTATATTTGAGGTTAGATAGACGGAATGTACAAACTAGCTGAAGTAGGAAGCGCATGGCATGGGAATCAGCATGGAGAAGTCGAAAGTAATTAGGATAGCCCATAGAGAATAATCACTGAACATTGCATTGAGGAATCAACATCTGGATAATGTGGAAGATTTGAAATATTTAATAAATTTAACTGGGATATATGCGCAGTGTTCACGGGATATAGTCAATAACGGCAATGGAGACTGTTTTCATCAAGAAGAAGAGGCTACTGACTAGAACACCGGACCTGGAGTTGAGGAAGAAAATGATGGGGGGTTTACATTTGGATCACTTCTTTGTATGGATCTGACACATGGACCCTGAGAAAACAGGATATTAATTTTTTAAAAGGCTTTGGGATGGTAGAGAATATAAAGAGAACATATAAGAGTAAATGAAAAGAGGACGATTCTGCAAGTGATTCTACGAAAGGAGGCTAACTCGATGGGTCATATTATGAGAAGAAATGGCTTAGTTAGTGATATCATAGAAGGCAAAGTGGAGACGAGGACCCCTAATTTTGAAACTTGCGAGAAAACACGCAAACTGAGAGCTGTACCAAAACAGAGCTTATCTCGAAATGTTTCCATTGCCGTGTGAGTCGGTGTGGCGTTGTTTCGCTTGCGACTGAGTTTTCACTCCGCCAACGCTGTAAAACCATGACTTCTCAAAGGATCGAGGCCATGGGATACCACAACCCGTCATTGTACAAGATACGTAAACGAGAGTAAATACTTGTATTGAGAGCATCATGTAATACGATTTGATTCGTTGTATTAGGAAACCATCTTACATTTGTTTGCAACTAAGTTTATTGTTTCATAATTTGTTCAGATTATATAAGTACCAATTAAGCGGCTTCATCTTTCTCTAATTACTTTAGCTCATTTGGAAGCGTGCTTGTTTGTAACGATGTAGTTCACGAGATCGATTCGCAGCTCGATTATAATATTTTAATTTTTTTTTAGTAAAAATACTTGTAATTTGAATTTAGTACAGCACTATTTTACTTTTGCTACTATTTATAAAACATAGATATGCACTAAAGGTTTTCACTATGCCAATAAAAATAAGAAAATTGTAGTAGTCTACGTAGGTTCAAACACCTTCTGTATTTTTATAAACATATTCAAAATAAGTGATATGCTTAGTAATACAATTTAACATGAAAGGTTATTTTTTTCACTATGATAGAATTTAATTTATATTCATTTATATATATGTCATACCCTGAGCTATGTGGGATGTTCATTTTGATTTGCATAACTTTATTGGACCTAAATAACTGAAAGTGCTAGTTTAACAAACTTTATGTAATGAATAAGAAAGAATTAAAAATAAATGCTGACTACTCATAACAAACTTGCACTAGTTGTGGAGTAACGAGGCCAGATTGAGCTATAAAAGACTTTGTTTAGTTTATATCAGGACTGACACGTTATCATCTATTTCAGAGGCAGTTACTCTGCCCAACGCCTGACCAAACAGACTACATCTTCGGGTCATTGGAAGCACTTGCACTTAGATGGAAACCGTTGATCTCAGGGTACCGAGATCGAGCTCTGTAAGGGTTCGCGCGAGCCGTGTTAGTTACACTATCAATCCATTAAGTTTTCATGAATAGGCCAGCTCTTCCACGAGCGCGAGCGTCCAATCTCTTATATTTCTTTTATATCGCATTTAACATCACATTTATATTACTTTTTAGTGCTACTATTAAACTAAAATTCTAAACCTTCAATATCGTTTCGAAGCCAATAAACAACCTTGCCACTGACCCTGCCCTTCTCCGCAATCTATCCTGACAGATCTGGCCCACGGAAGGAGGGATGGTGACACTTTCATTTTAAATATATATATATAATATGTGTATGTATAATTATTTATGTATATATATGTATATAAATATTCTTATATATATAATTCAGGATTTGAACACGATAACATTAGATTGTGATGTCACTTTATCATTACAACAAAGTTGGCAATTAGAAAATTAAGATATATTATTGCCATTTCACACGGACTAATATTTTTATTGGAGGATTGAATGAAGCGTCCAAACCATTAATATTTTCTTACCCCTGCAATTTTATTTTAAAAACGGTAGGCTTAGTTCAACTAAATCATTCTCAGAAGGCTGCAACCGAAGAGGGGGATGGCGTACATCTTGTTTTATGTTGCTTTACTCGGCGGGCAAACCCTGTCTCGCACGGTGTGAGGCTGTTTGAGTACACTGGATATCATTCCTGAGGAATTGCATGACTACTTTTGTGAAACAGCGTTGTCATTCACTTGCTTTCATGTGTTAAATATTCCCTCAGATATACACCACATTTTACAACGCTGGATCGTTGATGTCCCCAGTAGCTCTTCTTACCGCAGCTAACCACCCTCAGATCTAACTGACAGTGCGGAGATTTGGCAACGGTCAACAGAGAGAGAGCGAAGATAAAGCTCTAGTCCATAAGACCTGTATTTCCCTCAACGGTGATAATAAATGTAGAATCTGCTTGCAAGTCGATAGTGTGACGTCAGTTTTCGCAGCTCAGACGTTTCAAAATTAGGGGTTTGCAATATACGAGAAATACGCTAGTCACTTGATTCAAAATAAAGTTCCCTGGAAGACGACCAACTAAACCGATGGATGACCTCATTAAAAACAAAAAAAGCTGCAGTAGTTGCTGTAGGGCTAGATTAAGTTATGGCAGCGGAATGGTCGAAATATACTTTATTGTATCCATATTAGCGTGGCGATGCATCATCTTGTGATAGCGGAGCATCTATTCCTAGACTAGAACCCCATCAATGACAATCCAGTCTTTTACGAAGCTAGTTGATTAAAAATGTATTAAATATATATTATTTATATTTGTAAACTGTGAGCGCAGTTTCTATGGCCATTAAAAACGTTTTCAGATGTAAGCTTTGTGTATCGCATGATAAAAGTACGTAGCCAATGATGAATATGATGCATGAAAGAAGTGGTTGCTCATTGCTAAGTGCAGGCGCAGGTGAACCTTTTGTTATGTTATGTTTTTAGTATTGTTTTTTCAGTCATTTATGACCAGGATTGTTGAACGCGAGGCCCTTGAAACTTTTCCATGTAGTCCGGTTAGTTTGAACTTTGGAGTGCTAATTATAAAAGTATCCGTTAAAAACAAAGTTTTCAGAATCCTAGATGTGCCCATTATACACTGAGAGTGTTAAAAATGTTAATGGGTCTCATTTAGAGACTTGATCTGAATTTAAGAAGAAAATTTTACTGCAAAAGACGAACGCACCGTCACAAATAGCATAACGCAGTTTTCTCTATCGACGTTTAAGAAGAACTGAACGATTTATTTCATTTGAGTGACCCTACGGTAGAGCACAAACATAGTTCTCTCAAAGTTTGTTCCACACTTGAAGTTTGTCGGTTGCCTCTTGAGAATTGTTACTGAAAGAAATTTACTGATCTTACGCCCGGAATTACATATGTTTTTCCAGTCCTGACTGGGAAATGGTGATCTTGATTATTGTCCTGGGATTATTCATGACGCGTAATGATTTTCATGGACGCATGTGTTTCCAGTACGAGAGTGGAACTATGTTAACGCGTTACAGTAGTGACGTCATCAAATTTTAATAGTAGTAATGGAAATAACCTATGTATTAGTTGCAATTCCATGTGTGTTGAAATAAAGCCCGGAAAGTACTTTTATTTCTTACAAATGGAATGGTACTCAATCCATGATATCTTGGAAGGGTTTTATGCGTGTACTGTTATAATAGCGGTACTATATTTTGTATCGTTATAGAAGATTGATGATTTTAATTATTAAATTGTCCCGCGATTGGGTGACAATTGTACCGATATCGATGATTTGACGATGTAATGTCCCGCGATGGGGAGCCTATTCTGGAAAGTTTGATATTGATAAAACTGTTTATGTTGTACACTCTTTATTATTTATTTATTTACACATTGATGAAATTAAAGTCTGTATTGATTGTGATCACTTATACTTTATGTTTACGTCTACTCTCTCTCCTTGACCGGCACCTTCTGTTTACGTCTACTCTCTCTCCTTCACTGGCACATTCTGTTTACCTTCTACGTATATTTTTCATTATATGTGGATGTGTCCCTTGCTTGTATATCTCGCGACGCTGTCAAGAGTAACCAATCAGGTATTTCTCTTCAACAGGTGCAGTGAAAGCTAGCTTCCTATTGGATATAGGGAGCTGGCTTTTCTCGCTAGTTTGTTAAATACTGCGGAGTTATATTTTGAGAAAAGTAAACAAGTTTTTCTAGTGAAATCCTTTTACGGACTATTCTGCGAAAACGCGTGATTCTCCATGGATGAAGTAAAAAGATAATTTACATACGATACTTTAAAGAAAAATACCTTCATCCATGACCTTTTTAAATATATGAGAGCAGTCCAAAAATCAACTACATTATAATTTCATGATATAGGCCTACCCCAAAATACTAATTCAACTTATTTAAATATAACATTGTTCAGTGGTTTTACCAAATTTTAACTGTTTGTTCCAAACCTTTAATGGTCTTAGATTGAAAGGTTAGGTTTAGTTAGGATGAGTCGGTTTATAATTCTTTGCATATAGGCCCTAATATCTGAAAACGAGTTTCAGTTGAGCTTTCAATAGATAGAACACTCATTTCCAGTTCATTAAATGGGTAAGAGTTCGTGCAATTAATATCTGGTCATGGATAGATGATTACTGGATAGATCAGTGGTTAAAGGATTGGCGTACTGAACCAAAGGTCCAGGTTCGATTCCCGTGTCCATGTGTCATTTTTCAATTTAATTAATAGATTAGTAATAAATGTGATCTTGAAGGTCAAATAATTTGGTGATATTTAAGTCTTTTTAAAGTAATCTGCCCTGTAATTGAAAATCCACGATATAGCAGGTCCCTAAATATGATAAAAATAGCTATTTTAATGTTTTGTGATAAACCATTTATCTCTATAGATTTTTAATATTGGTATGTTACTAAAGCTATCGAACTATGAAAAAAAAATCGAAATGAGTATATGAGATCTCTGTACTTGGTGTATCAACACTTTGTGTGTATGTTTGTGTATGTGTGTGTTTGTGTGTGTCACTGTATGTATATATAAGTAGAACTTTTTAATTAAAAGTCCAAGGGATATCTGTAGAGGCAGATTATCATGCTCTAATGCCCCCTGAAGGGGAGCACGAGGGCAAATTCCAACACGTACCGACCAATCGGTCACACCATGTGGTTTTCAGGAAATTACTCTATCGGATTGTCACATTTCGCCAAGGTTCTGAAACAAAAGAAAAGGCATTTTATTATTATTATCATCATCATTATTATTAATGGGGTAAAAACTATATTTATAAACCGTATAAGGGTTTTTAGAGTTACGTGCGGAGACACTACTCTATGGGGGGGCTGGGTGAGAGCCTCCCAAACTCCTGTTTTACACTTCTCGCTTATCCGAGCACGGCTTTGGGACGTCGATGGCACCCTCGAGGGTCGATTACGTTGTTCTCAAGCCCCTGGATAAGAGGATTGGTGGCACCGGGAAGCCTGTCGTAGAAAGATTGTGCCAGCTTCCGGAAGTGGTCCTTGATGGTAGGCATCTCCAGATCCCGATGCAGTCACATTCCAAACGTACCAGGTTGCGTCCACAATGATCCTCACACACATGCTCTGGAATTCATGCATCCTCCTTATATATAAATGTCCGCCAGGTGGCCCCAAGCGGGACACGTATAGTCGAGGATCGGCCTAAACAACTCCCTGTACAGTGTCAGACCGTTCCTAGTAGACAGGGCGCTACGCCTGTTCAGCAGTGGGCCTAGGATTCCCCCTTTGCCGCGCCTTGTTCAGTCTCTCAGTGTAGTGTAGTCGCCGGGTCAGTTTGGTGTCCAGCGTAAGTCCCAGGTACTTAGCACTGTCCGCCCATCTGATCTGCTCTCCGAACAGCTGGAATGGGTCTGGCCCATGGAACTTTCTTTTCCATGTGAAGAGCACTGCTATGCTCTTCTCCACGTTAGTACTTGTCCTCCAGGTGGTCAGCCACTCCTCCAACTGTGTCAGGTGCGTCTGGAGTCGCCTCTCCACCAGCTGCCCTCGCCACGACTCCGCTACCACGAGGGAACCCTGCGGCACTCCAGCCCGGATGCTTCTGACTTGGGATGTGGCGTTCCCAAAGGTAGTGGAGAAGGTGCGGTGGGATAGACAAGATGTACAACCTTAACTAGGTTAAGTGTGATTTAATAAAGATCGTAAAGTTAAGTTTGAAATGAGAACAAACTAGAAAAAATGAACAATGTATAGGCTTCGAATTATACAAATATTTTCTTCTAAAATTAGAATTAAATGTAACTTTTTTTTTACCGTTTATTCTAATAGGAATTTCATGGTTAATCTTGGTGGTTTCGAATTAATCGATGTTGAATTAGTTAATCGATGTTGAATTAGCCAGATCTTACTATTTAATAGAATTTAGTTTGACCATCTTTAGTGCTCCCATATTTTAACTATCTTTGTTATAGCTTATTTTACAATAGTTTCAACTGACATAAATTAACCAAACTTACTTTACCTAACCTATTTTATCCAAATTATTTTAAACGGTCTTTCTTAAATGTTATGCCTCCAATTACAAATGAATCAATCTATATGACTAGATTTTACTCGATTTAATAATATATATAATTCAATATCTAATTAAATTTTATAAAATAATTTTTAGGCCTCTAATTAATCTAAAAATAGTATGGTTGTTGTGTCATCACTGACACATCCAAAGCAGAAGTATATAATAATTGCTAGCAATTAAAGGCGGTGGTTTCTTGTCATTAGAAATTAATGAAGTAGAAATGCTTGTTTTTTTTAAAGTGTCATATCTTAAAAGAGCGGGTTATTAATTTACCAGATACGAGTAAAGAAAATGGGACGAAAGAGAGAGAGAAAGTCAAATGTCTTAATTAGAGATGCCGTTATTACTTTGATCACAGGCAGCTGTCCCAGTACTGTCTGATTAATTAGGAAAGAGCGTTTTGGAGATGGCGCCAACCCACTTCGATGGCCGCATAGTCTAGGGTGCTACTCTCGCAGTATAGGTCTACTATACGGCCGATTACGGGGATATCTAGGTTCAAATATCTCTTGAGGGTAGTGAGAGATATTTTTCCATAATGGTTTTCCACTCTTCCTCCGTGCAAATGCGGGAACACTTTGTCTAAATATAACCTTTAAAATCCCTAAAACCACAAGCGTAATTAGTATATAAACGTATAACTCGAACGAGTAGTAAGGAGCGGTACTAAAAAAAAAGAGAGATGGTTCAACAGTGTGTTTGTTATACTTTTAAAAAACTTTTAACTAACCTATTTTATTTAATATTATTTTTCATGTCTTCCAGCAATATAAAGCGCCATAATTTGCATCTTTCAACTCAGAATTTCCGTGGTTCAAAACTGGTTTGAAAATTTGTCTTGATCTCAGAGGACTGAGTGGATTGGAACCTTCTTTAATCATAAATTCACACCCTATCAGTATTAACTCAGCCGGCGTTGCCTACTTGGTGATTTCAAAGCTATTTTTCGAGAAATCTAACCACACTAAGCGCTATCATACCTAGGCACCATTGTATGAAATAGAAAGAGAGAGAGAAAAGAAAATAGGAAGTTGACCCTACGAGGCCTCTCGTTTATCCCGCTGACGAGTATAAACACTCACGCAACTATTTGCACCTGAACAGCATTGACTTGCTTTTCAAAATGGTTTGTCCTTGTTTACTATTCTAGGTAGAAATATGCGTCCACAGAATTTTAATCTACGTTCTGGCAGGAAGATTTTTACTGGCCATTTTCGTGAATAAACAAAATATCCTTAGTTTTATATGATTAAAATAAACGCTATTAAAAAAAAACTTTTAAATGAAATAAATGGTAAGGTGCAGGCGGCTTCTTTACCTAAAAATGAAGACATTTACTTAAGATTCATAAGATATGTAAAACTAAATAATATACATGGTTTCAGAAACATAATAGAAAAAAGAGTATCACATTTCACCAATTAACATGAGTGTAATATACACAGTTACAGAAACATTTTGAGGGGGTGAGGAGGGGAGGGGGGAGCATCTCGGTCCACCAAAGAGTATAACATTCAAGTCATTTCTCAGTCCTT
The DNA here is from genome assembly GCA_902151455.1 of Timema bartmani. NCBI lineage: Eukaryota > Metazoa > Arthropoda > Insecta > Phasmatodea > Timematidae > Timema > Timema bartmani. The sequence goes on from CABFWB010000547.1 coordinate 164,758, forward strand.
AGTTTAAAAAATTGATTTGTCTATAGCTATGAAATTATTGATTTGATAAAAATAAATTTCAAATAAACTTTTTTTGTCTTTTATAGTTCTACAACTTTGTTATTTCGTATATCAAAGAAATGCGAAGATATCAAAATTGGAGATATAAACTTATAAGTACCTACCCTCTAAGTGATTTTCCCGAGAGTATGAGAATCGCCATTTTGTTTGTAATGTTAAACAGTGCCTTAGATGCGAGTTTTAATCAAAATCCTTAGAACCATTTTCGAAAATTCACTGTTGACTCTTTTTACTCTTCAGTAAACTACCATTAATTCAAGGGTTAGATATCTAATTGCAAAATACCCTCAGGAGAACCTTGTGAAAACCCTAGATACCAAGTTCTAGCTCGATCGGTAAAATTGTTTCACCTCTAGGCCGAGATACAAACACAGGACATCATGAAAAACACTTTTTCAGATTCAGGAAGTCATGAAACCTCGACATACATCAAATTATAGAATTATATTTTTTTTAACGATCATAATACTTCCTCTCTCCAATGGGTCATGAATAAGTAAAATTAGATTTGTAAGCAATGTAAGACTATTTTTATATTTATTAAAACATTTACAGTTTTTGTTTTAGTGTCACATCTTTAAAATTCACTGAATGAAACCTAAATACATGGGCGAGTCTTATCTTGACTTGCCGTTACGTCACAGGTCCTTAAGGACCCCGTCCCACCACTGTAAGCGTTTAAGTGTAAAGGAGAATTATTTTTGGACTATCGAAGATGTTTAGGAGGAAGAGAATATTTTTGTAGCTTACTGGAGTAGTAAAAAATATATTTAAAAATGCCTTGTCATCTTCTGTTAGGGATTTTATTTTGAGCTAGCCCCTTGCTAAATATTGAGCAAACAAAAAAAATTAAAAGTTTGATTTTATATTAATTTAATGTGAATCTATTAATTACGACCCGCCTCGGTGGCGTATACCCTGATTTTGGTTGGAAGAACAGTAGAGAAAATTCAAAAATAGTTATTTGCGGCCAACATTGATAACATTTTACTTTATTATTAGTGTTTTTCTATAAGTATTGATAATATACATCAAAGGTGATAGCTGGAGAAAAAATTACTTGACGTATATATATATTAAAATTATTTTAGTAACTTTAGTAACTAGATTCTACTGTTCTTCCTACCAAAATCATACTATAGTTGGCTAACGCGCTAGTCGTGTTGAGCCCAACTGCCGAGGACGGGGAGATCGAGGTTCGAATCTCTGTCGGGTGAACTGGGGGTGGTTTTTCCTAAATGGTTTTCCAATCTCCCTCCACGCAAATGCGGGTTCACTTCCTCTATTCAACCTCCCCAATTCCTAATCCACTAGCGTAATAAGTACTTAAGCGTATAACCCGAACGGTTAGTAAGACGCGGTGCTAAATAATAATAATAATAATAATAATAATAATAATAATAATAATAATTACGTCCCTCTACACTATCCCCATAGTACATGTGCAACAAATAAAAGTGAGGCTAACGCATGCGCACTAGCGAGTTAATCCTTTTCTTCCATGTTTCTGTCACGTTCAACTATGTAGATCTGTGGCGCGAAGTATAAACTGGTGTGGGAAGTAAGATTACTGACGCTCGCGGGTCGGAGGGTGGGTACATACCTGTCACAGTGTGATTGATGAACACTTGATGACGTCACATGGGTCACTGTACCTTACCCCCTCTCACTTTCACCCGACAGCTCTCTCAAGTGGGCTGGCTCTGCCCACGCACTCCTCTCTTAAACGGGGTTTGGCTGCCCCCTGGGCCTCCTAAACACACTTGCCTTGCCACATAATTAATATATCAATTTTATTTTACAATCACTCTCTACAATAAGCTCTCCTTCCAAACCCCCTCTCAATTACTTCTAATTTTGGTCCTCACATTTAGTGACACTAATTGAGTAGTAATGAGGATGGTACAATTTGGAGAAAAAGTGCACATATTCTCACAAAAGAGGTTGGGAAACATTTTATGGAAAAGAAAATCTTCAGTACACCCAGCCGGTATTCAAACCCTGACGTCTCTAACATAGACCAACCAGATTAGATGTATATGTTAACGGTGATGTGTGTAACCTGGAATTATATAAAAATGCCTAGGCTTTCTATATAATTCTTAAGTGGTTTTAGCAAAGTATGAAATAAATTAATCTTGCTGTTTTATTTCATACTTCTCGTAGGAAATTTATAGAAGAACCAGTCGTTATATATTACCGAGAACAATAGCTAACCTAACCTAACCTAACCTAGCCTAGCTTAACTACCCTATTCTAAAATAACTTAACCTGACCAACTTAAATCCTAGGAATTAGCTGAACCCGCAAGAAAACAGCGTGATTCTTACATAGAACCGGATAAAATAATTGATATCATATTTTGGGACTTAAAAAAGCCAAAGAACTTGAAAATAATTATGAAATACAACAGCAAAATTCGTTTATTTCATACTTTGCCAAAACCACTCTGGCATTATATAGAAAGCCTAGGCATTTTATAGAACGTCTGGATTTCACACATTGCCGGTGATATATATANAATACACGTTCGGGTTATAAACTTATGTACTAATTACGCTATTGATTTTAGGACTTAGGAACCTCAATCTCCCCGTCATTTGCAGTCTAGTCTATTGCGAGAATAGTGTTTAGACCACGCGGCCACCGAAGTAGGCTACTCAATATTAAGAATGCAAATACATACACCTCTTGAGATATATATATATATATATATATATATATATAGTCTGCGTGCAGCTTGTCACGAATAGGGTCATATAGTCTGCGTGCAGCTTGTCACGAATAGGGTCATATAGTCTGCGTGCAGCTTGTCACGAATAGGGTCATATAGTCTGCGTGCAGCTTGTCACGAATAGGGTCAGTAAACGGGATTGAAATCTCCTTCGAAGTTGATGAATAGTAATAAGGTGTAAAAGTAGAGCTCATTGAAGCCATTTAAAGTTAAAAACAAAACAGACTCGCCCCACGTCAGTCAGTTAGGCTATACCTAGAATGCGGCCTTCCTTGCGTCGAGAGTGAGGCAGTTATTTAGCCAACAGTCCTGTTGTGGCCAGCTATTCCTTCCAACTCTCATTCTGCACTGGCCACTTTCTGTGACACTAACTATAGATACGGTCCGATTTTCGTAGGCAGAGCCGTTTAGTAAATACAAACACATTTTTTGCGGTCAACATTGATGATATTTCACTATATGATCTACTGGTCCCATGACTTGACGTATGAATACGTGAAAACCCACTTAGGTGGCCGTGTCATCTAACGCGCAACTCTTGCAGTAGGCTAGACAGTCGATGACCGGGAGATCGAGGTTGGAATCTCGATAAGGTGTACTAAGGTTTTTTCCAAAATGATTTTCCACTCTCCCTCCACACAAATGCGGGTAAACTTTATGTTAATATTACCTTCCTAATCCCCAGAACCATTAGCGTAATTAGTACATAAGTTTACAACCCGAACGGGTAGTAAGACGCGGTGTTAAAAAAAAGTTTAAAAATGATATCTGTACATAGGAATCGAACATGTGTCCTTAGCCTGAAATACTTAACCAATAATAATGTATTGCACGCATAATCAAAGGTTTGGAGGCCTGATTCCCGTGACTGGGTGTATTTTCTAAACTAAACTGATTAGCTAAACAGCATCAGAGCTGAACTTGATCCGAGTATAGCATTCCTAATACATGAAGGAAAGAAAGGAAAAGAGGGAAAGTCCAATTTTAACTAAAGTTGAGCTAGTGCTGCCGGCATGGTCGAGTTCCTCCATTGGGGGGAGGGCTTGATCTCCTCTATTAGGGGGACGGAGGGGGAAGTCTAGTTCCTCCACTACGACTCAAGCAAGGGAAGTCTTAAATGCAATAGCCTAGTACAAAACTATCTTTCAATCCTTCCTAAGGGTATATATGAAATTATGGTTCCTGCCCGACCAAACTTAACCTAACCTCTTATGCGTTGAGATGAATTTTGCTAGAATTTAATTTTTTAAGCAATGCTCCTCTTTTTCCCTTAGATTTTAATGCATTGAAGATGGGAGAGGGGGTTAGTCCTCAACCACCTCCTTCCCCCTTAAAAGTGGAGGAACTAGGCTATTACACTCGGGCTACTTAAAATCCCTCCCTTGAGGTGTCGTGGAGGAACTCTACCATTGCTATCGGTCTACTTATCCGTGGAGAAACGCGTCAATCCCGATCCTACCATCTGCCTTCATACTGAACTTTATATAATGGTTAAAAAGAGGTATCTGTCAAATTCACTATTAATTTTAAAAACTTTTTTGCTAGGGTCTTAATGATGTTTTATAAAGGTCATTGTCCTGTAAAAGATGTGTAATGTTACTTTTACTCTTTTCTCCTGTACCCTCAACATCTGTTGAAATAATCTTAGCGTTGGAATACTGTGATGGTTGTTATTTCAATTATAATACATATACTTATTGTTTATTTATCTAGTTATGTTTTTAGACTATTAGCATAAAAGATTCCAAATATTTATTTAATATGGTTTTTATTAAAGTTGGTATGAATAACTTTATAGATAAGGTGTTATTTGATTTTCACGCACACTTAAAAATACGGGCTGCGATACATTTTAATAGACTATCGAGAACAGTTGCACTTGGAAATCAGGAGTTAAAATATACCTACAAGTGCCGAATAAAACGGCACATTACAGGTGGTCTATACGCACCTCTTGTCCAAAAAGCGGCATAGCTAAGTTGGGCAAGGAGGACTATACCACATAATGGACCTACGGATAAAATAGCAATTCGACCTTACCAATCCTTTTGCCTTATATTAGGTTAGGCTTGTTTAGGTTATAATCGTGTTGTGCCTTAGGTTAGGTCAGACTAGCTTAGCATTTTGTTGTGTCTTTCCATTCATCACTTGCTGTTTTTCGTTCAGCTTGAGAAGACATTTACAACCATTTTAAATAGAGCTCCACAACAGCCGGGGTCAAGTTAATACACCATTACGCCTTGTTTACAATTCCCAAGGCGGATTTCGTGGCCCAACTGTAATGTGGGATTAGTTCTAACATTTTAAAACGCAGGTAAACTAGTGGCCCAACTGTAATGTGGGATTAGTTCTAACATTTTAAAACGCAGGTGAACTAGTGGCCCAACTGTAATGTGGGATTAGTTCTAACATTTTAAAATGCAGGTGAACTAGTGACCCAACTGTAATGTGGGATTAGTTCTAACATTTTAAAACGCAGGTGAACTAGTGGCCCAACTGTAATACGCTCAAATAAAAGCATGAAAATTGCTTTTAAAATATTGCGTTGTGTTGAACTCCAAGCCTAGGCCTAGACACAACAGTCAAACAGTGCCGATATATATCTGGACTAAATGGGTGTTGGGGTTTGAATCCCGGCCGAGTGTACTGTGGGTGGTTTTCCCTAATGGTCCTCTCTCCATCCATGAAAATCTGGATTGATTTAATCTTAATTCTTCCTTACTCATACCTACCTCATTAGTTAACGAAGTGCTTGAAGCCTGAACGAGTGTTTAGACTTTGTGTAAAAAAAATAGTAAGAACTAAGACCCTACAGCTATATTTAAATTTCGTTTAGTGTTGGAAGTTTAGTATTATGTTCATATTGAGTTGAGGTTTGCTGTCTGAATAAACATTGATTTGTAGGGATGTTGAACCTCTTCCTGATTGAGGGGGTGTAGTTTTCACAAGTTTCTACAGTTTTCTTGTAAACTCTTGGTATTATTGGTCCACGTGTTTGCGAATATGTCAGTAAATGGCATGAAAGTTTCTTCTTGCAAATGGCCAAAGTTTCAGAATTACAAACCAACTCTCGTTCTGTAGTTCATGGCTACATAATTCTCGACAAAATAAAACTAGTCAATCCTCAAAATGGGTGCCAATCTCTTTTTTTTATCAATTTTACTATAGTTTTTTTTAAATAAACCTATACCCACTATCGATAATTAAGGGCACCGCTAACTTGAAGGGAAATATCCTCTTATTGCAGTATTTATTATCTGAATGGCAGCTCTAAAGCTTTAAAACCCCTAAAACAGTTTTCGAGTATCTTCTGTTGTGACCTTGACCTTGTTAAAAGTAGGCATTATTCTTTAGAGGAAGGTTATCTCAATGCTTCTATTTACTCTCAGAACTAGACATTTCACGTGAAATGTTGAAACTGAAGTAACTTAAACACTATATGATTTTCTTAACTATAAAACTTTAAATGTGAGGTTTTTAATCCTACAGGGACCTTTCGCTTCTATTTTGGCGTGAGCCATATTTTGTAACAACTAACCAACCACTTCTAAGTAACACGGGATTTCTGGATGTCTGCAACGTATGTTGGCCTTCCGGTAGATGGTCGGCCACCTTGAATGTAGTTGTATATAAAGTTAATATTAGCTTCACATTTTTTTCGCACTTTTTTCGGTGAGTTTTTTAGATTTAATTTAATTAAGTGAAAAATTAAAACCTATATACGGAAATCGAACATGAGACCTTTTGCTTTGTGCGCCGTGCCATTGGGCTCTCCCGATTCTTCTTGTATACAGGGCCATCTTTCACTAGCTGTAGAATAAGCTATAATTGGCTCTAAACAAAAGGTCTCTGATTCAATTTCCATTTTTATTGATCACTTAATTGATTGAATTCAGCTATTAACAGGAGTGATCCTGTGAATGAACTATATTTGTATATTTTGTAATGCCCGTGCAGCCTTTCTGAGACTGTGGACTTGTTCCGCCAAGTTGTACGTCTCATATCTGAATGGCTCGCCCTCCCTAAGTTGATGACTAGTGCTTGAATGGAAGGAAACCTATTAAAGAAACGTTTAAAATTAAGTTGATTTTAAATTGAAGTTTTGAGCTTGTGGCGTTGTTTTGGCGGCATTAAGTCATTACTTGAGAACGAAAGCTCGTTTACTCCGGGGCTTGTACTATCCTTGTTAAAATTAGACATCGCTGTTGAAGTGGGGTTAGCGTGTGTGGTCCATTAGCGAAGGTTTATATAAACCCGTGTTTTACTGGCGTCATTTTAAAATACTTATAAAAACCTCTTTTTAGGGCACTTCAACTCGAACTTTCTCCAATCTTCATTTAAAATAACGTTACTAATCTTATCATTGAGGACGCTTAAATACTTTTTTTGGTTCTGATAGTTAAAGAAAATAAATGGTACGGCATACCGCACAGACTTTCTCTCTCTTTCTATAAACTCGTAAGATTTCTGAACGGAATAATGTACATTGTATCATCACCACTCCACATAAGAACACGCATAAAATAATATACAATGATATATAATCAATGAGAAAAGAGGCGCATCTTTGTCCACCTAAGAGCATTTCAAACAGTTTAATGTCTTCCACAAGGGTCAACACTTCGTATTAAAATTTCGATTTCTGGTTAAAATTTTAACATTTTATAAGGTGTTGCAGATCTTCAAGTCATCGCATTGATATTTAATTATTCATTTATACATTTTGACCAATAAAAAAT
>CABFWB010000547.1:175760-197153 GCA_902151455.1 Timema bartmani
ACATTAAACTGTTTGAAATGCTCTTAGGTGGACAAAGATGCGCCTCTTTTCTCATTGATTCTATATCATTGTATATTATTTTATGCGTGTTCTTATGTGGAGTGGTGATGATACAATGTACATTATTCCGTTCAGAAATCTTACGAGTTTATAGAAAGAGAGAGAAAGTCTGTGCGGTATGCCGTACCATTTATTTTCTACCATCACGTTAGACATAAAAGTTTTCTAATGCATGAGAAGGGTAAGCAATAGGAAATGAACCTACATTAGTGTGGATATGGAATGGGGAAACCACCCCCTTGTGCACCCAGCCGAGTAGTGACTACTACTGACTACTGAATATTGACTACTTTGCAACCGCATAGCCACTTTAAAACAAATTAAATCTTTGATTATATTCTTGAATCAAATGCCTTGCTAATATTTCTTCGGCTACTTTGAAAAGTAATCAATATGCAATAAAGACACTAATAATATTAGCGGTATTAATATTAATTGATATTATTAGCATTAATATAACTATTCCAGAATAATCCATGGCTATTATAACTTAGTTTGGTATAATCTTTAATATTTTATTTCAACCTAACGGTAAAAGGTTTAAATAAATTATTTATGAGTTACATCATTATGTAGTAGCACACACAGTTGTTAAAATCCACCGGGGAGAGTAATTTGAATAGGTCAAGTAATCAGAACACGGGATACGGCAATAAGATCCAACATAGGAAGGACATAGCGTTCCTAGAGGACTTTGGTTCATCATCATCCCATACAAGGAACCCTGGAATATTAGGGGGAAACCGACTGGGGTCAACACAATCCACAAAAACGAACGCTATACAACTGCTTTTCAACGAGGAAAGAAAAGGTCACTAATACAGCTAATGGTGCATTTCTAAACGATGCTTTGAAAGGGAAAGGGGGAAGATAAAAAAGCTACTAAACGAGGAATCAAAAGGGGAGAGGAGGAGAGAAAAAAAATACAATTCCTGAATTACTGTGAGGGGAAAAGAGAGGAGTGCTGCGGTGAAATGGGAAGGAGATATTTTCTTTCTCTCTTGACGTGACTCCGACAATACCAGACAAATGACAAATGAAATACGCAAATGAAGAATTGTCGGCGTTGTGAATGGCGGGAATGAGCGTCAGGAGGGAGGAGGATGTGATTGTGCGAGGGAATTCACCTTCTCACCAGCGCTAGTCTCCTGGTAATGAGATATTGTTCAGGACGCGGGACTGGGCTTGGGGATCGCGTGGGAACCTTAGGTCCAGGGGTGCATGGTCGACTGACTCACCGCGCGCGCTACGCCGACTGAAGCCAAGGAGAACACTTGGGAACTGGACAAACACCCATTTTTACATTCAACATTGATAACATTTGCTCAATTATTAGCATTATTGTCCGACACCTTAGCTTAGTCGGTAGCGTGTCTGTCTGTCTGTCCAGTAAGGGTCCCGGGTTCAATTCCCTACATGGCTGAAAAATGTGTCGCAGGGGAAATTGGGGTTTCCTCTTTCCCATTGATGCATTAACGGCTTGGGGGTTGGAGGTTGGGTGTCGTGTATGTCCTGGAATTAAGTTAGTTTTATTTTTTTCTAAAAATGTTTCTCACTTTCTCTCCGCGTGAATGTAGGTACACTTCTTATAGGCCTGTTTCAACTTTCCCAATATGCGCATAGCCAGTCCGATAAGTAAGGCGTGGGGCACGGGAAGAAATAAAACAACTTCCGGTATGTATGGTGTTCGATTTAAATAACAATATCTTTATCTTTACTATATCAATAGAATAAAGAGTTTGTTTATCGGTCTGTCGCGAGCATTGCGCGACATCCCTCACTCACAGAGGGCTGCCATTTTTAAAATAGCCTCCGTGTACGAACATGTGCACCTAGAAGCTAGAACTGTAATTTTTTAATTTATTAAAAACTGTTGAAAAACTAAAATGAAGAGTTTTTTTTACCTATGTTTGAAGAAAAAAACTCTTTGCCTGGGGTAACCAAGTAATACATTCATTTCTCATTTAATTTGTCAACATTTCAGGAATACAAACCAACTCTCGTTCTGTTGTTTGTAGCTACATAATTCTCTTCAAACAAAATGAGCCATTCCTCAAAATATGTGTCAATCTGTTTGAAGGAGTTATAAATAAAAGATATATTTAAATGAGATTTTAATAAACTGATATTCGCTGTCGATAATATGGCACCGCTTACTTAAGGGGAAATATCCTCGTATCGCTGTATTTATTATGTGAATGGAAGTTCTGAAGCTTCAAAACCTCCATTATCTTAACATTTTCTGTTGTGACCCTGTTTGAAGTTATCATTATTTGTTTGAGGAAAGCTATATCAATGAGTTGAAGCTAGAGATGTAAAATTCTATTCCTCGATTCTTCCATATCTATTGATTCTTGAGCTTAACGAGAGAATCGAGAAGATACCTCGATTCTTGATACCTCGATTCCTAAAAGATGCATGCAAATGATCGAGAATGTTTTGTTAAGAAATGAATAAATATCAGATGTTACAGGCACATATTTCGTTATTTACTCAATATATTTTCATAATAAAACTTAAAAGTATTTATCAAATTCTAAATTCTAAAAATTGATGTTTTACTTTAATTTGTAAATATGTTTCCCAATGTATTCCAGAAACAAAAACGAACCTCTATATTAACAAATACCAAACCTGTGTTAAGAAATATATTACGATTGCTTTGCAAATTTACTGTCACAACGTAAACAATAATAATAATAATATTGCTGAAGTTTATTTTAAAGTTTTAAAGCCAAAATTAAAATAATCACTGTAATTTGTAAAGACAAAAATGTTTCAAAAGTCTTATTAATTAAAAATATATTTTAATTTTATATTTTAGGTATATTCCAGTAAGAATCGAGGTAAAAATTTAAGAATATGAATCGAAATAGAAAAACTGGTATCGTCCCAGCTCTACTTTTAACTATTTACTATCAGAACTCAGACATTTCTGCTATTTAAATATAAAATTTAGCTCTAAGCTGAAGGTTTAATTTGTATACATGCAGATGCTATCTGACCAGCCCTGCAGTTAAAATCTGGCATTCTTCATTTCTGAAACAGGATACGTTCACAGTTTTACAAATATGAAACATAATGAATGGTCTGACTCACGTACATGATGAATACCTAATTATTTTTTGCGGTATTTGTCTGATAACAGGTGTTTAGAAACACAGCTAGAGTGGAAGACAGAATTGGTTACACGACGGCGCTGATTGGCACCGCACGTTGGGACTAAAATAATCAGTCATTCCTCCTATAAATACATATAATACTGCGGGTCGGATGCACAAAACAGTTCATCATTTTTCCATTCACGGAATTATTGAGAGAGTGGGAATGTATTTTGAAGAAGTTTGTTGAAAACTCGAGAGTAATAAATAACAATGGATTTTATAAACCAACATTTTGTCTATGACACGCACTATTCGGATGGTTTCGAATCTGTTTACTTCCTGTTGAGCGAAGTGGCATGTGTTTTTTGATGACGAGAAATGCGATAATGATTTCAAACTAAAATTGTAGATAAGTATTATATTTATTTCATAATCTAGTAATAGATTCATTATAATATTTTATACGTGCCTGGTTCCTAGAAAATAAAGGAGTATATGTTTGTATTAAGGGTCCAATTCAAGCAACATTGTAGGCGATCAAATGTCTCGCAATAAATATTTATTCCAAAATATAATTTACGCCAAAATGGAAGAAAAAGGTACCCACAGGGCTTGATACTATCAAAAACCTCATTTTTAGTTAACCAAATTGTATATATCCTTTTATATAGACTAAATTTTGAATAGTGAAATAGAATAATATCACTTTCAACCACGTTCAATGCTGATGGTTGCAATTTAATACTGAAGTTAAAGGTAGCTTTATTTAAATTTATCGAACTCTCCTTAAATAAATTCATCTTTTTTTTTTACTATGACCACTCACGTCACTAAACCTTCATCGTCGGGCACGCACACTAAATGTCCGATTAATCTAGCCTGGTATGCCGATGATGGTGAGATCATGGATGTTAAGGAGGTATTTTTCCTGTCTCCCTCTGCACCACCATCAGTACATTTTCTCTTATTTATACTTTTCTCATCCATCTTATCATCGTAATTAAAATGCGTACATCCCCTACTTGAAATAGGATTGGGTAACGGTGGGGAATCAAAGGTCGGTTAGGGTATTTCTTACGATTTTGAACCGTCAGAACTTCAGGGCCAGCCCGTCATTCTCGTAATAATGATTTCAGAATGAAGCATTATCTTTTCAAGTAGCTGGAGTCCTTGAATATGACTCAGGGCAAAGATTGTTTTTATATTTAACTAGACTTTAGGCTAGATAATTTCTACAGTTTGGATTGTATTTCCTATTCGTCTGTTTTGCTCCAAAGCTGTCATTTGACACTGGACAAAAGATTATGACATTTGTCATTTTAAAACACACCCTCAATTTTACTATTATCATTTTAGGAGCTAGAAAAGAAAACACCAATTTTTATTTACACCCAAAACCTCGCCTACCCCCCTTTTTTTTTTACCCCCTAGAAACGTGCGTCTTTTGTATTGAGCATCATTATTTGTTTTATGCCTTCTTCTAAATGTCAGTTTATAACAAAGAGAAATACCTGTATAACAAAATAAAAGTTGAACGAGATTTACGATCTATTAGTCAAGGCTTCACTCAGATTCCCTCGCGAACTTTCCGTGTCACGTGATATATCCACAAGTGACAAGGGGGAAGAGGTTTAGCAGTCAACTTGACGCCCAAAGCTGGTTTCTTCACTCTCCTCGCCCTACATGGCTGTTTCGCAAGGCGGTGTCGCGGTCATTATAACTATTTAATTGAGGCTACAGCCTTACAGCTTGAACAAAAACCATCTCGACCCTCCATTTTTTTTATGATTGTTTATCCCTTCTGTTTCGAATGGGCGTGGTACTCCAGACTATAAAAAGGACATTTGGTTCTATAATATTTTCAAGGTAAAACCGCTAGCTTGACGCCCACAAATTTGTGAAACCCATTCATGCTGCTAAGAGAGAAGCTAAAGTTACCTTTGCGAAGTAATTAGCAATTGTTTCCTAAAAATAAACTAGTACTAAATATTTATATTTGAGATCAAATTTTATTTGTATTGGTACTCGGGGTCGTTAATAAATTACATGTTATTCTGCGCAAAAATTGTTTTCTTCCCTTTATTAATGTTACGCTACTCTAAAATCCTCTCTCTCTCCCCTTAAATGTCATGCCAATCCTCTTTGTATCTCTCTTTGATTACAAGATTCTTTCTCGTTATGCCCAAACCAACGTAAGACGCTTCTTTCACATTGACCTCTTGGATTCCCTTTCAAACCGCACTCCTTCAGCCACCATTCATTACTGACTCAGTCGATACGAGTTTATCCACATACATTTCTTAAATTTCTCATTCCAACCGTATTCTCCTTGCTCTTGTGTTTCTCCTGGCAACTCCACGCTTCACATCCATGTAACAATGTTGGCGTTGACTCACTTTAGAATACTGGCATCTTTGCCTCTTTCGATACTACTTCATTCTTTGCAATAGTCCACTTACATCCAACTCTCTGAGATGCATCTGTCAATTTCACCATCTATCCTTGACATAGGCCTATATCATCTCAGTCTTTTATATAATACAATGCTATCAGTATATTTTATTAAGGAAAGAGATTCTTGGCATTTCTTTAAAATTAACGTTTGATTGGCTTTTTATAGTACAGTATATTGTTTATGTAGGTCAAACTATTCTGAATGCTTACGCGTAGCCCATATAAATAAACCATGTCAAGAAATATTGTAATCGACACGTTATAGCTTAAACTGCCCGTTAGTAAACATGTCAAGTGCACGGGGAAAAAACTCACACGCTTATAAAATCCAAATAACTTTTAATTGGGGAACTAACGATTAAAATCTATGTAGAAGATTAGAATACTTTTCATTCAGCTTCAGCGCGTGGCTTGAACTTTTAATGATCGTTATACGAGGAGCTAGGCCAATATAGTTAAAATATTAGCACCTGAAAAAAACCGTGATAGCACACTTAACCTAAGATTATTCTTCAAACCTTCATATTTTATAATAATGTACAAATCCACCCTGTAAACTTTGTATCGAAGGATCGAGAGACTCAAATCAAGCTCAGTGTTTCGTCAGTTTTTATAACAAAAACTCTTATTGGATACAATTAATAAGATATTGCAATAAGATGCGTTTAAGTAAAGTTTCTACATTTATTAATCTCAACATGTCTTGAATATTTGTCATGAGCATTCTGAAATTTGATGTGATCTTTTCTTATTCATTTAAAATAATTCTCACCAATTTAGAAAACGTTCACGGCGGATATTGTTCGGATCACTATGAGTATAAAATTAAACCAAACGGATCTGCTGATGATTTTTCTTGTTCAAAATGTGTTTTGCTATAGTAAACTGCGCAAAAATACTGAACTTAGTTTGCGTTTTCTGTCATCCCACCTTGAGCCGGACACCCCAGCACCCTATTCATCCTCTTGACGTAATTGATTGATTTATCCATGTTTTGAGAAGGATAGGAGGGGTACGGGGGGAGGGGTAGTCACAGAATTGCCCTAGTAAAGGTATTCTACTACTTTTCCCCCTAACTAAATATGTGTGTGCCGCATGATCTCTATTGTTGTGAGAGACACACACACGCACGCACGCACCTCCGTGTGGGCCCAGGGCTCGGCAGCGGTTGTTGACAGCTCGTGGTAAATGACTCCCTCGATCGTGTTTTACTACCCCCCCTTCCTGGGCTGCGTATGACCGATGTGTGCTGAAACTTAGCCCCAGTGAGGGAGAGAGAAGGGTAGAAAGAGAGAGGAGGAGGGGGCTACCAACAATTCACCTTGATTCCATTCAAACTTATGTGGGGCGGTGACCTGTCACTATTCGCCGTCGACCTAAATAAAAGTTTGGGCTGCCGGTTGTGTTGGCAGGGGTGCCGCCGAGCCCTTCCCTCTCCCCCGTATCGCTGGATGGCTCCCGATAGCCAATTGGTTTACGAAAATGCCGTGGTTTGGTTCTGTAAATGATTTGTTGGTTTGGGGTCTGTTGAAGCTTACATCGTGTAGTGGAGGGTCCGCTAATGTTCTGAGAGGAAAACTGCTGGAATGGTCGGAGCTCTAGGCTGGCATGTTTCTGTTGAGCCTCACGCACAGCGCGGCTGCGTCATGCATCGGGTGAGAATGATACAGAACTAATCTCATCATGTATAGAGTTCTCAAAATATACTACACGTTATAATGGCTTAGAATTATATTTTGATAGCTTTATCTCTTAGTATATATCATAACTGATAAATCATACAGATGTATATTGTATAGGTTTGTGCTTATCTACAGTAGCCCCATGGCTTCTTTGTTGCTGACTGACAGCTGACAGCTTTGAAAAGCTACCGGACCAAATTATGTATCCCTACGCCGAACCATATGATCTGCAAAAAAACATGTGTTTAGCAGCTGTCACTTCTGACTGTCAAAATTTAGGATTATATCTAACTGTTGACTGTCAGAAGTCAGCTGTGAACTGTCAGTCAGCAACCAAGAAGCCATGGGGGCTATTGTATGTATGTTGTATGCGAATATACTCACATTTATCGGTGGATGTGCGGATACTATCAGGACAGGGAAACAAATGTCATAAAAAAGTGGAGTAGATCTGTACAAAAATCACAAAACTTCTAAACTATCGCTAAACTTTATTATTAAGTACTAACTCTGCGGCTTGGACGAAAAAGAAAGTTGACTTGATCGATGTTTCAACTTTATACGACTTCTTTGTGTGTGTGTGTGTGTGTGTGTGTGGATATATAATTTTTTGTTTGTTTTTGTATTCTATGCATGCAAATTTATAAATATGTATTTTATACAAAAAATGTACATGTATTTATGTGTATATTTACTACATACTATATTATGTACTTTTATTTATACATTGTGATTTTCTGGGAAAATCTGTTTATAGCATAAGAACAGTATAGACATAATTAAATTAATATAAAAGCAATTAAAAGTAAAATGTAAGCATAATTATTCATAAACACAATCATTATTCTGAAAATTGAAAAATGACACCTGGACACGGGAATCGAACCCGGGACCTCTGGCTTAGTACGCCAATGCTCTAACCACTGAGCTATCCAGGATTCGTCTCGTGCCCTGGGTCATTCTTCACTCATATTTTAAGGCAGAGTCTATGATGGACTGGCGGAAATCGTCGGCTACAAGTATGTGATTATATTAATATCACGAGCCATCGGATAACGCAGCCATCTGCGACTCGGTAGTTGGCT
The DNA here is from genome assembly GCA_902151455.1 of Timema bartmani. NCBI lineage: Eukaryota > Metazoa > Arthropoda > Insecta > Phasmatodea > Timematidae > Timema > Timema bartmani. The sequence continues at coordinate 184,146 of CABFWB010000547.1, forward strand.
GTTATGCTGCCATTTGCACAATTATTAAATTGTACGGGATNTAAAATATGAGTGAAGAATGACCCAGGGCACGAGACGAATCCTGGATAGCTCAGTGGTTAGAGCATTGGCGTACTAAGCCAGAGGTCCCGGGTTCGATTCCCGTGTCCAGGTGTCATTTTTCAATTTTCAGAATATGATATCTAGTGGAGTAATTCCCTACTAATAAGCATAAATAATAGCTCTGGCTATTAATTCTTAACAATCATTATTGTTGTGATGAATAATACATTTTACAGTTAATATATACATGGTGTCCGAAAATTATCTTTACAATGGCAGTATTTGGATTATCTTCTAGATGCTTTTCAACTCACCAATTGTATTCATATTGAATGTTTGAAATGTCATTAGCTCTAATGGGAAAACAACATTGGTTTTTCTGAGTCTACATTTCCGTTATTGATAATTCTGTGTGTGAAGTTAGCCAGTAGATATTTGAGTATCAAAGTTGTAAAGATAATTTTCTGAATTTCTGAATAACCTAGACATACACACTTTATGCCATGCATTTTTTTCAGTACGGTATATTTGCTAAGGAAATGTTGTGTGCGGAGCGTTAGACCTTCAGAACAATAAGTTACTGCCCGAAATTAATTGCTTGTCACATGTTAGTTGTTTGCAAACAAATTAACTGAAGGTAGCACAATTACTGCTCAGTGGGCAATCGTATAGTAAATCAATAAAGTCATCACCAAAATGACATTCTAACGACCATCTAATATGTTCTTACTGTTAATTATTCACCCTGATAATATTTGTAATATCTAATGTTTTAAAATATTCTCGACTTACATTAGTACTTTTTGACAGCCATCGGTTTGCACTTTGACTCTTACTCAAACCAATTTCATAGTAATGACTTTATGTCATTTCCTCGTGCAAATATATTCCTCCCACCGCACCCCTGATTCCATCCTCAACCCTCCCCTCACCGCCTCTACACATGCCAAGCCCTGCATGTTTCCCCCTACATGGTGTGAAAATGTCCACCAAAATGATAAAACAATCCTACAGAGAATAATTATCCAAATGAGAAGTGGGGGGAATAGGGGGAGGGGGTTTACAACCGAGTCGTGTAGTTTTGTTTTGTTGGTGGTGTGAGCGTGTCGATGTTAGTGCCCCTTGTGAGTGCTTGGGCTGATTGCTGGTATGATGATGACGTCACCTGGTGACCTGGGACGATGGGACTGGCTGGTCGCATCAAGGATTCGAGGTTAAACCCTCACGTCCAGGTACAATGGCAGCTATTTTTTCACAACCTTGAGTAGCTTATATTTAATTTCCGAATAGCTGAGCCATACGTTGGATTTTAAGTGGAATTAACAAAACCATTCTGATTTGTTTTATTAGATATACCCAATACTTATACATAAGCATTGTAGTTTAGGCCCTACACCGAATTTAAAGCGTACAGTTTTTGTAGAAAGAATCTGACAACTATACAAGTTACTAGATCTAGTCTCACGTATTAATTCCTCACTTCAAGCTAGCTTTTATCAATACCCATACATGAATACTAATTATAAAGTTAAATGTTATTAATTTTGTACTAAAAAAGATATTCAAAAATCAAATACCTCTACCATGACTATAAATAATGATGAGCTACATATCCTGTACTCATCACCAAACATAGTTAGGATACTCATGTCTCGTAGATTACGGTGGGCAGGACATGCAGTGTGAATGGGAGATTCTAGAACCGTATTCAAGGTATTGACTGGCAAACCATATTGGAAGAGATTATTGGGAAGACCTAGACACAGATGGGAGGAGAGCATTAGAATATACCTGAAAGAGAGAGTGTGTAGTGAGGTGGACTGGATAGAACTAGCTCAAGATAGGGATAGGGTGTAATGTGGTGAACTGGAAAGAATTAGCTCAATATAATGTAATGTGGTGAACTAAATAGAACTAGCTCAAGATAAGGATAGGATGTAATGAGGTGGATTTGATAGAACTCTCTCGATATAGGGATAGGCGCGTACGTAAGCGTGGTAATGAACTTTAAAGTTCCTAATGCCATAGTAAGTAAATAAATTAAAATGGTACTATTTCAATTTAGCTTAAATATGACTGCAACCTTTGTTTAGTAGGTCCAGCCCTAAAATTCTAAAGCCATTCAACAAATTTAAAATGCTGATGTTTCTGGTGGATACACAAAACTAGCCTCCATCAGGAACATCTGTTTGGTTTTTAAATCGTTCCAGAGTTAGAAGAACTTTCTCGGTCTGACTGTCCTATGTATTGGCGAATGTCTGGTTATATTTTAGAATGTAGGGTCTCAATTAAAGCAGGAATAGACCACCTCCGTGCATGACTAGCCATACTAATTGGTGGGGTGGATCCATCTCTTTTATATTCTTTCCTCCAAACAAACCTCTCTAAATCACCCATGGATCAATCAGGGACTTAAGCCACTATCATTTTTATCACCTCGTCTCACTTCCTGTAAGGTTCATACACACAGTATCTACTAATTACATGTATTTACTGATTACACTAATGTGTAATGTCGAATTAAGAGCAAAATTACCCGCATTTACATGGAGGGAGGGTGGAAAACCATTAAGTACAAACATATCACTATACCTGACCAGAATTTGATCCCCGATACCACCATCATAGACAGTTAAGTCTATTCCGATGGTGATGCCCTAAACCATTCGACCACTGAAATGTATCTAATTTAGACCTACTATTAAAGGCCTACAATTAAATTCAAACACTCTCTTGATTTGGGCTTGCTCATATATGTACCCTTCTTTACCCTGAAAAATATCAAGCTTACCTCACATGGCTCCAACATGGCTCAGCTTAGAATACACACATCTATTGTAAGCTGTCAAGAACGGAATGTACACTTTAAACTTATAAAAGTATCAACATCCAATGTATGTTTTACAACTTATTTTTAAATGTAGGTTCCTTGCACCTTTATTAAATCCACATCACTATTTTTACTTTCTCTAGACCCTTTAGAGACAGAAATATTGTGTTCGTAAAACAAATATCTAACTTCAAATTTTGATAAATGAGTACCCCCCCCTGAAAAGAAAAAGTGGTTTTCACGATGCTGTATGCGGTCTGTCAGTTTATACCTCTGCCTAAAGCTTAATCAACAGTTCTGATAGGGCTAACACTTGATATCTAAGGTTTTCATAAGGTCCCCCCGAGGAGTTTTTGGAATTAGATCTAACCCTAAAATTAAGAGTAGTTTACTGAAGGGAAAAAAGAGAAAAGATTGATTTTCTCATAAGCCGCTCTAACGATTTTGATTAAACTTTGCAGCTAGACACTATTTAACATTTTGAACAAAATGTCAATATAATTTTCTCGTGGAAATGAATTTGAGGGTATTTTAAATAAGCAAAAATATTCAATTTTGATCATATCCCCGCAACTATTTGATTTACGAAATAATTTATCGTTGTAAAGATATAATAATCTTAAAAGTAAAAATTTTTTACTTTAAATATATTTTTGTAAAACTAATAGTTTCTCAGCTATAAGCAAACATAATTATATAGATCTACATATTTTTAATGGAGCACTTTGAAATCGAAATCTATTGTAATGCTCTCTAGTGGACAAAGACATTCCTTTTTTCTCACTGTTTCTCAAACAATGTTTATTATTCTGTTTCACAAATCTTAAAAATATCTTTTAGTAAAAATATCTCTACTTTTAGATAAATGAGAGATAAAGTTTCTTCTCTTCACCGTACCATTTATTCTTATAGTAAAGAACTCTAAGCTACTTGAAGAAATGTCATTTAATGCTATGTAGTGTCTTATTTTAATTTAACAATGTGCTTGCTAGTTTTGTGGTGTATTTATGGAGGTTATTACATTTTTTATAAGTTAGACCAGGAGTCGGAAATCTTTTTGGGCCACGATCGACTTAAAAACTTTTCAAAGGTCCCGCGTTCACCCAATATTTTTCCACTATACTTTTAATTATATATTTTTCTCTATACATTTAAATCTCTAAATCAAATTGTTTACTTTTGTCCCCACCTTTCTAGAAAAAACAATTTTTTTAAATGTACATTTTAATATTTAACTATATATTCTTCGTATAGTATTACCAATTATGAGGGATCCAGGTTATTTTGGTTACTAAAATATTATTATTAGAAAGTTCTTGATATATTTGAGGGTTTAGAAGATGCTAAGATTGACTTTTATGGCCAGTTTCAAAGTCAGACTGAATACGCCTCGAGTGCGGTGCTACACTAAATACTAGACCACGCCTGCCTGAACTCGAATGGAATGAGCCAGTTTTCACTTATTCTGATCTAGGTAGGTGTAGTCCTATATTTAATATAGCGCCGCACTTGAGGCGTACTAAGTCTGACTATGAAACTGGCCCTTAATGACTAGTTATCTTACACGATCGACTGAAAATGTTTGCGATATAGACTTTTTGTCGACCTATGTAAACAAACTTGGCCGTGGGAGGCGGAAGTTCACATCTGAACTGCGGTTTTACTTTGATTGATTTTTTTCCTGCCTTATATCGGTCATTTTCTTGTCAATTTTTAGGTCATCAAAACTTGGGACCTACTCATGAATAAATATTCAAGAACTGTTGAGATTAATTTGTTTTGACCAAAAATGTTTTTTGTTGTTAAAACTGCAAAAGGTACTAACTTCAACTCACTTTTCCTTCAAACTCAAACTCATGTTGAGCTTCTTGTTTACAAATAAATGATACAACCATTCCCTTCAAAGTTAAGGCGATAATATTGTTAACTTTTTTCTATGAAATATAGATGTAAATAATTTCTAAACCTATTTAGTTTCGTATTTGACCGCTACGATTGATGGTTGCATAGCACGTGGGTGCAATATTTACCACCTGTTTGCAGTGTGACCATTTTGAACACATTATGTGCCTAATGGCTCCTTTCATTAGTGAGTGTCTCTTAATCTCCAAAGCCTATCTCCTACGCGTGAAAGGGAGGTCATCATTTAAAATGATTGGAACCATGTAGACTGTATCGCGCCTCTAGAACTAGCTAAGCTACATTTCTCTCTTAGACCCTTGTAGTAATATTATCCCATTTGACAGACTTTAGTAATATTTTATTCGAAAAAAAAGTGTTAAACTCAGATTATCTTTCACTTTGATACTATTGTATGCACTCCATGTTTCACTACTAGTTCGGATCATCCATATATTTGTAGTATATCGGGTGGAGAAGGAATGTAGGATTTGAAGAAAATGTACCTAAATTTGCGTTTATGGAGGGTGGAGAAACATTTAGTTTAGATACTTTCAGTACACCCTGATGGCATTCAAGCCCCAACCTTCCCGTTAGTAATAATACAACATATTTCAAGCCTGACGTCTGCTACTGATTGACCACCGGTGTGGAAAATACGTTGATGCAATATTGTCACTAGAGCTTATGAATCGAACGATTTCATAAGCGCTCACATACTATCGAAAAGAGAATGAACCCCATTACCTCCTCACCTTTCTGTCCTCTGTATAGCTTGTGTGTGACTGCCTGGCCCACTTTGTTCACCTCCTCACCATGTTGTTATCCTGGTCACCGTATAGCTTGTGTGTGACTGCCTAGCCCACTTTGTTCACCTCCTCACCATGTTGTTCTCCTGGTCACCGTATAGCTTGTGTGTGACTGCCTGGCCCACTTTGTTCGCCTTCATGTCTTCATGTTTTATTACACACGATTAACACAACCTGTTATTCTTTCTTTTTTCCAGCGTACAGGAAATCGTCGCATCCTGAACAGGTCTACCGCACTCGCCGATACGTCAGACCTCCGACTCGCTGTTGAACGAAACACTATTTTGTAAGTACAAACGTTATTTTTGCCCGCAGAAAATTATAGTGATTATCACTGACCAGCCTTAGCTACAATTCAAACCAGACGATGCATTGTAGTTTAATTTTCTTTAGTATTCATTACATAACAGTAGACATAATACCAGTCAAATCATTTTACTTTTTTTTAATATCAAATGTGAAAAAAAAAGTTAAGGAGTAGGGAACAAATAGGGCCTATTTTCCAAATGAGGAATGTATATATCCGTACTTTGATACGATCACTTTTTGAGTGTTATCGACTGATCATGTATCTTATATCTCTATTAATCGGTCTTGAAATATATTTTTAAACTAGAAGTGATGTATTATCCTGGGCTATGTACGGACTTGATAGTGCTAGAGCATCGGTGCATTAATTTAAACTAAAGCTCCAGGGTTTAATTCCCCAGTTCAGAGATAATTTTTTAATGTATATTTAGATTAATATTTGTGAAAGGAAGACATCAATATCAAAGTTTAATTTCAATGTATTTGTGATGTTAATAAATTACGTGCCACTATTTATAAGTAGGATCTAACGAAACCTTGAACTAATATATCATATTGAAGACCATATGTGACTTATTTGAGATAATAAGAGTTTGTAGGCCTCTCTCTTAATGCGTTAAAAAAGTAACAAATTATTCCTGGTAAAATTGCCTGGTAATTCAAAAAGTTAGTAAACCAATTCCCCTCTTTAAATTTAGGGCATACATATTGTCAGACAAATACGCTCAGTCAGTAACGTGTCTGCATACTAGTCCCAGGGTCTCAGGTTTGAAACCCGATATGGTCAAATAATTCTATCATGAGTGAGATGTGGGTTTCTCTGTTTACAGTGATGAATTAACGGCTGGGAGCTGGTTGTTGTGTCTGTTATAAATTTAAGTTCATCACTTCCTCCATGCCTTCCATCACTTCCGCCATGCTTTCCATCACTTCCTCCATGCCTTCCATCACTTCCTCAATGCCTTCCATCACTTCCTTCATGCCTTCTATCACTTCCTCCGTGCTTTCCATCACTTCCTCCGTGATTTCCATCACTTCCTCCGTGATTTCCATCACTTCATCCATGCCTTCCACCGCTTCCTCCATGTCTTCCACAAGTACCTGCATCAATACATGTTTCATACATGGTGGCGTATGAATCAATGAGTGTGGTTAATTGTCGGCATTGCTCGAAATGGTCCTGTGCCTCTACTGAAACAAGGTTTCAAAACCAAGTAACGGCATAGGTCCACGATTGGCGCAGAATTGTTTCCTGAAAAAACTACATAGGATTGCTTGCTCCCCACTCCATTCTCTCGTCTGAAGAAATGTTGATAAAGAGTAAGACACACCAAAAAAAAAAAATCCTTTTACAGCTATCCCTGAATAGGCCCTACATTAAAAAACTTCACTCTGAATAATAATTCCCCCCGTATTTTTAAAACTAATTTAGAGAATTTTCTTCAATCTGTAGAAATATACTACGACCACGAAGTTCTATTTGCATCAAATTTGAATACATGTGGTTTTTGACTTGTGAAGTACTGGACAGAATGAATATTCATCAAACCGACCATGTGGTTTCCTTTTCACTTATTCAAGAATTTGTAAAGTAGTAATGTGGTGAGTGACCTTAATTTATGTCTTGGGTGCCGGTCTACTTTTCAGAAAGGTTATCCATGTCCAACACTTGGAGGTCGTGATCTTTTGGGAAGCTTTATGTTACTGGATTTAAAACTTGAAATAAAGATGGAGGTGGATGGTTAGACCACATATACTGCTTGCTTCTCTTACAAAGATGCCGGCTGGATTTCATTTTTACTTTCACTTGACCCTTCGGAGAGTGAAGTATTGTGATTGTAAAAAAATCGAACTCCTTTTTTTGATAAATGTCAACGTTTAGTGACCCCCTGAAATCTAAAAAAATTGTTTTTGCGATGCAATCTGTCTGTTTATGGGTCTGTGTGTCTTTATCTCGGCCTAGAACCATTTTACCGATTGGGATACAACTTGATATTTTGGATTTTCATAAAGTCACCCCCCCGGGGAATTTTTGTAATTAGAAATGTAACCCTAAAGTTAACCTATAGCTTACTGAAGGACAAATTCGCTAAACGATTTTGATTAAATTTGTTATACCATCGTTGTGTAACTTGACAAATAAAATAAATAGCTATTCTTGTTTTACCATGACATTGACTATAAGGGTATTTACATAAGAGGAAATTTCCAAATTTGGATCATATCTCCGCAACTATTTCAGATACAAAATACATTGAAAACTTGTAGTACTATTAAAAATAAAAATCTTTTATTTGAAATATATTTTCTTAAAACCAATAATTTCTGAGCACTAAGCAAACATACTTTTTTATGGAGCACTTTGAAATTGATTGTTATGCTCTTTGTTTCGCAATTCTAACAAGTTTTTATTAAATGTCTTTATTTTAAGATAAAAGCAAGAGAAAGTTTATGCGATGCACCGGACCATTTATTTCCGGAGGAAGCTTTCAAGAGAATCTTGAACCAGATGGAAAAAATCCCAGGGAAACTCTAGACTAAAAGTAATAGGAAGAGCTTAACATATAAATATATTTTAATTTACTATTCCTTTATTGATCATCTGTCACTTTTTGACAAGATGTGTGAATTTTGGAAACTATAATATAAATAGCGATATCTTTGTTCACGATTACTGATCAATATTTATTGTTTATAATAATAATGACATGTCTGTGCCACATCAATTCTTAGCTCACTAGTGGAAAGATTAGCCAGTACTAATGTACCACTACCCAGAGGACACCCTAGTGTACTAATCGTACAACCTTTCCGTGGAGGCTGTTTCCATGTCCCGATGAGACGAGGGGATGATGATAGTGAGTATTTTGGGGTGGAAATAATGAATATATTAAATCAAACTTAAGCTTATGTTTATTTTTAGCACCACGTCTTACTACCGGTTAAGGCTATACACACTAATCCTTGTGACCAGGAATTAAGCCCGGGACCTCTAGGTCAGCAGCCAGGGTCTCTGTCCACTTGACCATGAGGCCAACTATTGATTGTTAGTGATGTTTTTGATAAGGCTCTCCCTATGGCAATCCGAGTATATTAGTATTAGGGCTGTACCGTGAGTAGGAGGGCAAGATGGGATCAAACACCCCCACCCCCCTGAAAGCATTATTAATATAGTTTTATATTCTTTCTCAAAGCCTAGGCTAGTATCTTATTGGAGACTTGTATAGTTCATAACCCCCGCAACCACCCAATATTTCCAATTAAAAATAAACTTAAAAAAGAATAAATGCTAAAATAATTCCATAACCTCTCCTGTCACCTAGATCTACCGCTGGTAGAAGTTTCCACAAAATGATGACATATAAATTGTTTAAAAAATTACCTATAAAATTAATCTAAATATTCTAATATATGATTTTAAAGTTTAAAAAAATGACTTTAAAAAATGAACCAAAACTCGTAATGATTGCACACGACTCTATCGGACACGCTCTTTACACATGGAGACAAAAAAAATAGACATGCAATGAAAATCCTTTAATGAATAAACTCTTGCGTTCTGCTAAATATAATTATTTATTTAAAAATATCTATTTCAGAAGTAATAGCTACCCCCTTCCAACGTAATCCTCTCCAGCCTAGTTGCAGTGTCTCACCAAGAATGTGTATTTTACAACCGAACAAGAAAATAGGATACAAAGTTCATGGCCTACATTATCTTCTCATCCCAACAGCTCTGTGAGAATTATTTTTTTAGGATTCATTAATTTATAAAACATGAGTAAAGTATTGAAAAATATACTTATTCAACATAAACGCCTAAAAATTACTCAAAAATATCAAAAAAATGACTAAAAAATTATGGAAACCAAGAAAATAAAGCCTAAAAACAAAAAAATACATGATAATTTAAAAAAATCTATTTAAAAAACCTGTTATCACAACCAAGGGATCATGAACAGAATGTATGTACACATGAGCATTGTCTGTGATTTACTAACACAATGACATGTCATCGAAGTTATGAGCCCTAGTTTGATATGACTTGGTACTTTTTGTTTCTTTAAACCCATTTATGCCAGCAAAACTATATGTAATTTTACTTTAGAGAAATACTTTAAATTGTTTGACACAAATTACGGAACTTTCAATTAGCTACCTACGGAGCCTGTTTAGACTCTCTAAAAGTTATCAGATCTACTTTCATTAAGTGTCTGATCGCCAAACCTTGAAGAACAAGTCAGAAATAAGTGTCGAGATACCAACATTGACAAACGACCACTATAAGTGTATTACAGCTGTCAACATCGACTCCATCTTTAAAGCGGAATAGCAACAGAATAAATAATTTGACTTATAAATGGATTAATTTAAATTTAACAGCCTTATTAAACTTTAAGATAGTGGCTCAGGGATCTCTAGATGGTAGCATCACCTGTATATGTGTGTGTGTTTCGAAGATATGTGTCACTAAAAATAATATTTTCAGAAAACAGTACAATATCACCAACAACACAATTACCAAACAGGGATGTTAATTAAGTAGGATATTTTTAAATAACTTTTTCGTTAAGCTAACTATAACATATAATTAATTCAGAACTAGCAATACAGTCATATTATAAAAATTGATGGTGGATGATCGCAAATCACCAATAGTAATTTAATTATTTTTTGGAAAATAACAACTGGACATTGTAATCGAACTTTAGACCTTTAGTGCACACAGTCTAAATACCCAGGTTGCTTGGTTCACTTAAGAAAAGGGCATTTGAACTTCAGAACTTAAGGTGTAATGGAAGGGGATGCGAAGAAAAACCAGTGTTTTTTGTAGTTTTTATGGCAAAACATTTTTTTATCCATAACAAATAAAATATTTCTCCAGTACAAACATAGAATTTAATTTTCTTCACATGGTAACCTCCAAATTTTTTTGAATATCTGTCAAGGGTGTTATGAAATTTAATGACAAATTTTTATCTTCCATTTAAAAAGTGTGTTATCTAATACCGCTATTGGTACTCATGACAGATATTCAGAAACTTTTGATACCATCGTGTGAAGAAAATTAAACTCTGTTTGTACTTGATCAATATTTTATTTATTTTGGCCAATAAAATGTTTTGCCATAAAAACTGAAAGAAAAAACACTGGATTTTTCTTACCTTAACTGTATATAGCAGTACATATGCATGCCCCCAATTGAAGTATTACTGACTACTATAAACGTAAGAAATTAAGCGCGTAAACCCAAGATGTATCATTAATGTGAACTTTCCGTGGTCACGTATAAGAAAAATCCCTTCTTACAAGAAACTCTTGACCACATTTTATCTGACCACCTTCACTTTAAAAGGAAGACTTTTTGTGTGTGAATGTTAACGTGAACCCAAGCCTAGGGATCTACTTTGTCCGATATTCATTATCGTCTTTGGTTACCTAATTGCCTCAAACCTATCTCAGTGAAGCGCCATTGTATTACATTAGTCATGTTGGGGCCGGCGTAAGGAGGGCATTGACGGTGCTGCTGAAAGGAAGGGTCGTCGTATTAACAGCGATGGCCAAGGGGTGTTGAGAGGGTGAAGGGCAGGGGAGGGCACCATCCATTTTCTGGCGAATGCTCTGGCTTACTAACTCAGCATTAGGAGATAATTTTGTTGGGAGTTTAGTTTAGAAGGAAGGGTTGGTGGAGGGGGGAAGCGGCCATTAGTCGAGTAGAGTGTAGCTGAGTTTAGCTTGTTAGTTTGGCAGAGTTCCTGTTCGTCCGTCCGTCCATCCAGGCCTGGCCAGCTAGCTCCTCGGTCCTTAGGCCTCATCACAGACTTTACTAGCTGGAGGGGGACCTACCCTTGACGCTAGCTGACCGCTTTGCATCATAATCCATCCGCAAAGGGCAAGCGCATGAATATTAAAACTGTTGAAGCAACTAGTACAGTCGGGGAGCGAGAAATGGGCGGTCTCCGCGTGTGCCCTCTGGGCCATCGGGACAGTCCGCGATACAAGTAGCCCTCTCGATGGACAGTTCACGAACGAAAGGTCTCTTCGTTTCAAGAAAGAAGCAGAAAATCGCACAATAAATGGACGTAGATGGTTTATTACGATAAAAGATGGAAACTAAAGTTTTCGATAGCTTTGGATACTTGATTAAAGGACCTACATTTATTGCAATGTTTAGCATTATAGTGTTGTTGGGGTGCTTTACTTACACAAGCTTTGGGGAACCAAAATGATTGCATTAAGTGTTGTATTTTTATTTAGTCAAAGCTTAGGCCTATGTTAAAATATTTATAACATTTATTATACTATTGATTTAAAATATTTTAAAACGTTCTCGAAGGCAATCAATAAAGAAAATGCATGGTATTTCTTTTGGAACATATTTCTTTATCGGTAAAGTTTATTTTGCATATAGGCAAACACAAATTGTTTGGGTATAGTAGATCATGTGTTTCACCTTCTCTTTCAAACAACCCAAAATAATTCAATTCACTTGTAAAATATTGTATTATTTGTCACTCCTATCAATGATATAAATCAATCTGTGCGTGGTAAACGTATGTGGGTGTACACATGTTGGCAGCAACGAGTGTACGCCGCCGTACTTGACTTTATTTAGCAATACTCGAGGGAGGATAGAAGTTCTCCACTAATATTCCTCCACCAAACCTTCCTTACCTGTATACGAGGAGGATGGGAGGGGATCTGTTCGGAGTGCTCCTGGTGGCCGGACTTGCGAACAGGAGCAGAAATCCTCTGACCCACGCTCAACACACACACATCGTATTCCTACTGATGTAAAAACATGTTAATGTTGAAAGGGGGTGAGGGAGCAAGAAGAATAGGATTATTGAATTCACAAACAAGAACAAACAACAACAAAAACTACCTTGTATTATATTAAGCTAAGGACTTTGGCAGGAGGAGGGTGGAAAGTGGCTTTCCCTGGTCGACTGTGCTGCCCTCTAAATTCCTTGTGAAGCTTACAGGCTAGGCTTGGGTGAAGGTCTTACCTGTGCTCTAGCGATTCTTTGCAGGAGGAGGGGGAATCCCTGCTGCACGGGAAATTGCGGAAAAAGTGGTCAGTTTTTTTGTTCTCCGCTGAAGCTAAACATTCCCCCC
>CABFWB010000547.1:197289-228495 GCA_902151455.1 Timema bartmani
CCCCCCCCCTCTCCGTGCAAACAAGAAAGTTGTGTAAAGGAATTCATTTAGAGGAGGATTTGTTGAGTGTTCCACGTGGAGGAAAACTAAGAACCCTGGGTTTTACAGAGCATTTGGGTGTAGTGATTAGTGTGCACGAGTTTTACGAAAATGTACAGAGAATGTGTGTTGAGAGACTAAATAAAATATTACAATGGGAAAATAAAATTAGTAAATTTAGAAACTGGTAGAAGCGGCAAAACCTAGCAACTCTTCTTCTAGCGCTATCATGCAGGTCCATAACCCACTTTAATATCATAATAGGGCTTATTTGGCTTGGTCTATTTAAACATTATTCATGTCCACTTGTAAATAGTGTACATAATGGTGGTGATTAGAGGGCGCGAGGAAAGTTCAGTGTGTTTTACAGTTTTCATAGCAAAACATTTTTTTGGTCAAAATAAATCAAATAATTCTACAGTAGAAACGTATAGTTTAATATCCTTCAAATTGTGATACCGACAGTTGTTGAATATCTGTCAAGAATGTCCTGGAATTTAATGACCAACTTTTTCTCTTTATTCAAAAAGTTGGTCATTAAATTCCGCTATGCTCATGACAGATATTCAACAACTGTTGGTATCAACAACATGTTGATAAAATTATATTAAGTTTCTACTGGAGCGATAGTTGATTTATTTTGACCAAAAAAAGGTTTTGCTATAAATACTAAAAAAAAACCTGACTACTTCTTGGTAGTTTATTATTATCGTTATTATTATTATTATTAGTACCACATCTTACTACCCGTTCGGGCTATACGCACTTAGGCTAATGTTAGGGTGATTGTGAGATGAAATAGAGGACCTACAGTTGAACGTAGAATCCGAACCACGGTGGAGGCCCGGAATTCCTCACATTCACAAGTTGTGATTAATACACGTCTTGTCAGAGGTGAAGGAAGGGTTTGGCAATCAGATAAATCTGTGCCGGGACCGAGGATTGACCCCCGGACCTGCAACACAGAAGTCCGACACCTTACCCCTAGACCACCACGTCTTCTTTGTAGTTGACCTGAATTGTGACTACTTTATTCCATAAGCTTCTAAAAAAAATTATTTCCTTAAACCTTTGAGTGCCAAGAGAAATGACAAAAGAATGTGCTAAAAGTGCCAAGCTATTTTCCTGAAAAATGCAGGAGTTTGTTTAAATTTTATTAACTCATTAGTCTTTGAACTTGTTGCACTCAAATTTTTGCATAAACTAGCTAACATGCTTGCCAATCCGATAATATAATTATACATATACTTTTTTAATTTTTAAATATAATAAAAAAATCACTAGCCAAGATATTAAAAAAATATTTTTTTATAGTTTTATTTAACATTAATTTTTAATCATTGAAAATTTAAATAGCTTAAAATAGAATATATCACTGAAAAGAACATAAAAAAACTGAGTAAATGACAAAATTTTCAAAAAAAAACTAACTTTAGATTTTACACTAAAATTAGGTTATGCATAGTAGCTGTTTCAGTGACCATCAACTTTAGCAGTGTTATAGTAAAACAAAGTCTAAAATAAATAATTGGGTTGGAATCAGAAGGGGACTGATGGGAGGGTATATAAACCTGTTACTTCTGCATAAATATGAAGAGGTTGGGGTGGATATCCTGATCTTCAAGATTTATTTCATCCCTTTAGGAATAACTAGTATTCATACTCGTGTTATCAATGACAGCTGTCACTCCTACTTGTTCCGATCTTTCACTTTCACTAAAATAAAATTCTTGTTCAGTTTCATTATTTACAAATTCAGAATCACTGCTTTCAGAATCACAAACAAATTGATCATTCTGGGTTAAGCTGTCAATAAAATTAATATTGCAAGTATTTCTGTGTCTTTAATCACAGCTTTCCTCTTAGTAGCCATGTTTACAAACAAGGCCAAAGATAAAACTAATAAAGTAAAAAGTTATAAAATAATTTTCCGGTTCGATATATCGCAAAGACAAATAAAAGTAGCTTGAACATACGAGAATGCAGTGGAAATAAAATCTACCCTATCTGTTGAATTAATACTGAACTAAGAGCTCGAAAACGTGGGATCGCTGTGAGCAACGCTGGCACTCAAAGGGTTAAGTGTATGCAATTAATTTTAATATATATATACTTGGTACGTAGTCAATTTTCTGCTGCCGTGGACCGTTTCCAAAACAAAGTAGTATGCCGCAAAAAATTTAGGCTTGTTAATTGTACCGTGAATTTAAAAAGTTATTAAAACACTGCTTTAGGAGAAGGTGTCCCATATGTGTTTTTGCAGGACTGGATTGTTGGGTGTCTTCTTGTCGTACAAAACAGGTGATATTACACCCACAGGTACTGGTTTTTAAATAAGAAATTCTTTTTGTAGTTTGAGAAAATTATATTATGAATTGAGCAGCGCTAGTTTACAAGTTTTATTTGCCAAAAGTCGCACGTTTAGTGATGATTGCATTTTCTATTCAATCTGTGTTCTATAAACATTCTCGTGAAAAGGGAAGAAACTACCTATGATTTACTTTTTTTTTTTGCTAAATACGTATCTCAAAGGTGTTTCCTGATATTACCTAGTATTAAGTTACTAGAATTGTTTGTTTTGCTTTTAGTGCTACGCATTGTTAGACCTTTTGTACTGAAGTATTAGTTTGAAGTGGTTAACTATCAACATCCTAAATTTATGTTTCTTTACGATCAAAGTTTTTCTTTACATTAATATTTGTTCCTTGAAATTGACGTTAAAACTAATGTTCTTGTAGGTATTGTTTGACTTGTTGTAACTCAGAGTTACCTTATATTATCAATGAAAATTGAGTTTTAGTAACGAAAAAACTCCCTCCTATATTATTTTTCTTCTATCTACTCTATTTCTCCTTTGTTTTTAACATATACATAACATAACATACTTAAAAAAATTGTCACCTTAGTGATATATTTTTTCGTCCTGCTTTTTCTAAAAAAAAAATAGTCACAATGGGTCACTGTGTTTTTCCCATTTCTTCCTCTCTTCCTCATCCCTGCTTATTATATCAAGTAGTTTAATAACTTTGGTATCGAATGACCCAATAAATAAGTTAATTAATGTAATTCACAGAAGCTCAGGTGCTTCATTTTAAGGTTTTCTTTAATTCAGGTGTTTTTTTTAATGTTGCTTCACCTGAGACGGTTTCTTTATTTGGGCGGTCCTCATCCCACAGATCTTCGAGGCTAACAAGCTGTAGTGTTTGACTTTTCTAAAGAGCACATCCGTCAGTTGGTCAGCTTTGGGACTGACGGTTTTATTGGGACGTTATTTATATCAGGTTGGAATGAAGTCTCCCACGGCGACTGGTCACTCACCATCCACAGAAACATTGATCAGACGTAAGTCCTTTAACTGTATTATATCAGTGAACCATGAACTTCGTCTATTGATGGGAGTAAATTAGAATGTAGGAGCAGACAGGGGCACCAAGCATGACCGAATAATTTGTGCTACCGGACATAATTTACTTTAAATTGATCATTTCTCCAATTTAATAATATTATAAATTGTGTCTTATTTGAACTCTATAAAAGTCTTGAAGCATTTGCCGAAAGCCTCAAAAGTTATTTGGTTTGTTCACGTGAGTAAATTCACGATGTTGACTGAACGAGAAAATCAGGAAAATCCGGGAATTATGCTAAAATTCTCAGAATTGGAGAAACAAAACTCAGATGAAAATGCTTGAATTATGCCCTCGGTCGGGAATTTTGTAAATGTTATTTTAAAAAAACTTTTATTCAAAGGCGTGACCAAACTACATGCATTTTTTCAACTTGATTTTGTATTAAATTTTCAGAAAAACCACACACCTTTAAATTTCTAGTATTAACGCGAATGCCAAAATGTTTTGTCCGGTTAATCATGGATCTTGCTAGCGGGTTCAAGCACACGTAAAGTCAGATTAAATTAAGTAGACCCGTTTTTGACAGTTAACATTTTTTCCTAAGCCATTTTGTTATTATACAGTTATAGGTCTAGTCGTGTTGTCTGTAATTGTTACTTTTGATAGGCCACCTCCATACCTATGAAGCAAAAATTCTTACAGCAAATTTTGTATTTTCTAAAAGTTTCTCCCAACCAGAATTCTACTTTAGTTTTTATGTTCCCATTAAAGTATAGAACATTTGTGTGGGGAACATTTTGCACAGATATATTTACTATTGTTGAACATGTCTGTATGCATTTGGCTGAGTCACATCACAAGTGGAATATCGGTAGTTTGATCTAGACCTAAAATAAGTGTAACAAGGATGCAGAGTAATTCCAGGGCTATACATTGAATATTTTCTTGAGGGGGCTGGAAATTACCTCTACCAGTGGTTGTTATACTTATTTATTTATAACAATTGTTCGAGAACTAAAATTTGGTCGAGTGTTGAACACAAATTTACAAAACATTTTCATCCTGAATTATTTGTTCAAAATATAACCTTAGGTTATTCTTTTTTAAAAATGGGGAAAATGAGAAAAACTTTTTGTTAGTAAAACCTGTAATCATGCTGGAATTTTATTCTGGAGTTTGGGTGGTCACCTGAATATTATCCAGCAGTGCCTTTATTAACTACGCATTGTTTCTATTTAAAACGATTATCTATACTCTGATTTCACTAACAGTAATCATGTGATGTGAAAGATAAGATTATACAAAATACATTAGAAAAAAAATGGGTGTCCTGCTCTTTACTTGGTAATATCAAGAGTTTGAGAAACTAATTTATATCTAAACTAGGATATAAATAGAAAGTTTAAGTATGGCAAGGAGTGAGCTATAAATCACTAGGGCATAAATGTATTTAGAAAATCAGACTAAATACCTTTAAGGGGGATAATTTCAATTTTGTATGCCAAATAACGTTTTTATAGCATGTAATAAAATTACGGCTTTTAGTAAAGGAAATACTAAATATTGCTCTGAAATTTCGTAGCACTTATATAAACCTTGAATAGTTTAAATGATGTGGTGTCCGTTTACCCATTATTTAACCGGCTCCGTTGTGCACCAGGCTACTACCTAGAGGGTTCGGTTCCCGGCTGATACCTTGGGTATTTTTCCCGAAAGGGAAACTATTCCAAAGGTCACCAGTGTCCGGTTAATCAGGTTAAAGAGTTTCCACTGGTTCCACATCCTTATATTCACTATCACCATCACCTCATCTCATCGGGATACAGAGAGAGTCTCCACTCAAAGATGTAAGATTAGCACATTCGGGCGTCCCCTGGGCAACAGTACGTTAGTACTGGATAATCTTTCCACTACTGGGCTATGATTGATGTAGCCCAGACACGCACGAATAAAATAAACCCAGTGAATTAAACGTGTAAACAAAGAATTATATAATTTTTACTTATTTTACTACAGTCAAATTAGGCATCCGACTGGGAGCGTGTTCATTTTCTCATATATACGACGTATTGAGACAGTCCTGTGATGATAAACAATCCTATCGATATTAAAAAAAAAATTAACATGCCTTCGGCTCCAAAAGCTTGAGGTTTAGAATTCAATTTGTCTGTGCATGCTTATAGAACAGAGCTTTCCAAATTTTGACATTGTGTGCACCCCTTGATTATTTTCATGAGTTTTGCACCCTCCTCTCTTTTCAAAACATTACAATTGTAAAAATATAACCAGATTTATAATAATACAATACCGAAATAATTTGTTACAATTTTCTCGAAGTTATTCATTCTTTTTGTAGTTTAGGACACCTCGGCTCTAGGAAGGAGATGATAAAATTTACACTTGAGGGTCATTGGTGTTCTCTCTGGGCACCAAATTTTGGTTAAAATAAATCATTAGATAAAAATAAGTGGGGAGAAAACATTTACGTCGGATACTCAAATGTCCAAGATTGTTTCATCTCTCTAACACAGCTAAAATTCTACACAATTAATAACTAGCGTTCCTGCTTCGGTGGCCACATGGTCTAAGGCGTCACTCTCGTGTTAGTCTAAACTGCTTATGACGGGTAGATCGGGACCCTAATCCCGGTATAGGGTACTGAAGTTTTTCAAACATTGTTTTCCACTCCCCGTCCACGCAAATGTGGGTACACTACTCCTAAATTTAACTTTTCTCATCTCTAACTCATTGGCGTAATTGGTACAATTCTAATTAAATTTCGCTCATTAGCCTATAGGCTAGTAAAGCTAATATTTAAAAAAAAAATGATATTGCATCCAGAAATGGTTCTTCTTTGTTGAACAGCTTGATCCACGCGTGTGCATGTATCTAACATATGAGTCATATATGCTCTATTAGAGTATTGGAATGAATAGGGCTGTCATGAGAAAGATAGGGAATTGCCTTTTTTTCATTATCTACCATATTTTTATCTAATAGACCATTTTGACAAATGGTAGAACTAGCACATTTTGTCTAGATAAGATATGGGAGCTATTAGCACATTCATATTATATTTTGTCACTAGCTATACTGAATGAAGGGGCTTAGGACGTTTAAACCCCCACCCAAAATACTATTTATAATGCATTTTTGTACAGTCTAATTTTCATATGACAGCCTAAAATGTTACTAGATCTACTTTCATGCAGTCAATTAATGTGATCTGCAGCTTTAAATTAATGTTGATTGATATTATCAATACCTATAGAATAACATTAATAATGTTGTAAAATGTTTTATTTTTGGCAGTTAAAAAAGTGTTTGTATTTTCTATAAAGTCCTTTCCATGAAAATTGGACTGTTCCTCCTCAATTATTATGCTTGTTACTTGATGGGGGACTTAGCATACAATTCGTAGAACATTCAATCCTAATCCTGTCAAAAAACAGGTTTAAAACAATTTTCTTAAGCATCATGTCTTACTACCCGTTGGGTTATACTATTACGGACTGATTATGCTAATGGTTCTAGGAATTAGGAAGGTAAGATTAATAAGTGGTGTATCCGAATTTGCGTGGAGGAAGAGTGTAAAACTATTTTGAAAAAAAACACTCTCAGTACACCCGACCTAGATTCGAACCTCTATCTCCCCGTCATCACCAGTCAAGTAAACTGCAAGAGTAGCGCGTTAGACCATGCGGGCACTGAAGCGGGTATTCAAAACAATTACTATTATTGACATCACATTTAGGTAAACCTTCTACCCATCCTTCTTTGCACTTGTTTTGCCAAAATAAGTTTTTATGTATCTTGCTCAAGTTTAACATAGTTCTAAGGATTCCTTATATTTGTGGACTGATTCACAATACAGACTAATTAATTAAGTGGCATTCCCCGAATCCACATTTGTTGATTCGCAAACATACTTTGACTAATGAAATCTTGAAAGTGTTTAAAGGAGACTCGATAAAAAAATAATTAAATTTTCTCCAAATTTGTATGTTGATGAATGCGTTGGATCGGAGGTCACTTAAGAGTTCGTAGCTGCTGCCGACAGGCCTGAACAGGCCGTTGGACCGTGACCTTAGTTCGGTGACCTTGAGGTTGAACTAGAGATCCCACCGGTCCACGACGACAAGGGGAAGGGTTTGGCTACAGTCCATTACAAATGTTCAGTCTCCGCACACTTGTACATCAATCCACGGGTACTTCTTGACCGAGGCAACTTTCACACCGGGTACTGGTGGAGACATGCTACATTTTTGATAAAAATAAATCATATGACTGGCAACACAAACGTTTTGATAAAATGGCACATAGCACATAGCACATAGCACATGGCGCATGGAAGAATCCTGTGTTAATGGAATAATCTGACGAATATGATCTGATGCTAGAAGCAATTATAAGAAGGCTAAAGAAGAAACGACAGTTTTGGGTTCATGAAGTTATTCCAAATGTATTAATTCTTGGTGCTGTGTTTTATATTCTGAATTAGCAAAACGTCCTGACAAAATCTTGCTATTTCCTACCATATGTTCTCTAACACATGTATTTTGGAACTCTCCTACCTCGTGTTAATATACATTTCATGATTTCTTTCAACGATACATACAAAATCAATGCAAAATTGTTTGTTGTACTGCATAGTGTACTGAATTGTCAAACATTTCCGCACAGATTGACCGAATCAGCAACAACTAAACGCTTGCTACACGTCAAACATGGAACAGTGAACCAGTCTACTAAAACATGCAACAGTGAACCAGTCTACTAAAACATGCAACAGTGAACCAGTCTTTTCAAACCTGGAACAGTGAACCAGTCTACTCAATCACGGAACAGTGAACCAGTCTACTCAATCATCGAACAGTGAACCAGTCTACTAAATCATCTAACAGTGAACCAGTCTACTCAATCATCGAACAGTGAACCAGTCTACTCAATCATCGAACAGTGAACCAGTCTACTCAATCACGGAACAGTGAACCAGTCTACTCAATCACGACTCTACACGTGGCACATGCTACATACAGAAACGTGTCATGCACCTCCCATCGACACTCAGGTCATCATTGTGAAAGAGAAACACATTTTACCTAATGATCTATTCTTCAGCTGTGATTGAAATCGAACCAAGGACTCCTAGCTAAGTATCAGCAGATAATGTCTGACTAGGACATTAAAATACCCGTGTAGCTCATCTATGGTGAAAGTGTGACAACTTAGTAGAAGATTCTTTAATGCTAACATTGGCTGGAAATAAAATTAGAATAGCTTGATAACACTTTTTATTGATATTATAGTATTACTAAGCAAATAATAAGTATTTTTGAATATATTGACATTAGTAACTTTCAGCCGATGTTTGCAATAAAGCACCTTCTGCTAGCTGTCACCTACCATAGATAAACTATAGAAATAAACCTACAATTCCTCCACCAGTGGGTTGAACCCAGGTTAGCACAAAGTAAATCCTGGTACCACACATCTAACTCTGCTAATGTTCAATAAGGCTCAATACTACTACTAAACAACATTTATTATAAAACACCTAATTCGTGTGTATAAAGGGGACAGCATTTGAAGCCATTGTTATAAATGGTTATTATGTGTTGTTCTAAACCAGATCTCACCCACATCGGTGGACACGCGGACCAAGGCATGGTCTGATTTGCTGGTATTGGGAAAGTACCTGTTCGAATCCTGGCCGGGTGTATTGAGGGTGGCTTTTCCTGAGTGTCCGTCGACTCTTCTCCCACGCAGTTGCTTGCACCCTTCTTTTACCCTAAAAGTTATTAGCTTACTCTGCATTATTCCAGTATGCTATGATATAGGGTCCTAGTGTAGTATGTCAAGGTAAGACTGCTTCCTTTCAGGGTGAACGAAGTATATAGATTCGACCTTCCTCATCCTTAGTGAAAGTATGCATATAGGCCTGATGGGTAGTAAGACGCGGTTCCCTAAAAAACCCCAACTATTTCCAAAAAGATTTCAAACAAATGTACGAACGTTTCAAAAAGAACCGGAAATGACGTGCAGCTTCTACTTATGTACGAACAATATGCTAATAGTTTTTATTATTCTTTGCAAATGTTAATTTCATTCATCTTTTCCCCTTTGCCGTTTATCTTTTGTTTTTTGTGTTCAAACCTCCTTTTGCTTTCCTCCCGGTCCAATGCTGCTAAGGGATTCCTTCGACAATGCAACTCTCAAACCGGTTTTTCATAGACTTCATCACGGATATTTTTCTCTCTTTCTCCTTTAACATCTTTCCTTCCTTTTTATGTCTCTTTCACTGTGTAGCACCTGCCCATTTTCTTCCCTCCGATGCATTTTGTGTTTAAACGCCTCATACCACCTTCACAAACAGGACCGAAAAGAAAAAGACACGAACTATTAAAAAAGAAAAACTAAAATAAACTCGGACAACAACCTTTCCAATGTTGCCAATGATGCAACAAAATAATTCTGAACTCTTAATAAAGGTAACTTAAATACACACGGCAACAATGTACACCTTAACGTCGGTTTTGTTGAACAGAAGAAGGGAAAAGTTGGACGATCTTTTTTTTTTATATTTATTTATTTTTAAGTACAGTATACAGTTTTTTTTACCCCCCTCTCTTGTCTTTTGTTTGGAAGCAGCCGCACAGCTGAGGAATCTCGGAGGAGGATGGTTGTATTTGTGAGTGTCCTTGCCTCGCTGGACGGTCTTGTTCCATCTTCTGACCAGGTGGGCAACCTGGTGCGTGACGTCACATGAGAAGGCGGTGTCCCACCTTCATGATCGTCTTTTGTTAATCATAATTTATCTTCCCTCCTCTTTGTATCGCATTCCCTCCTCACTAATTAAATCATCGTCGGCACGGTTTGTGTTTTGTTGCTTATTTTAAAGGACACGCCTCCTTTATTGTTAGTCTCCATTGTTATGTCATCACTATCAAGGTTGATGAAGCATGTTGAAACTTGGACCTTCACTCTTGAAACATAATATAGCGTGCAAAGGGAATACATTGTGTTAAGTTTGCTAAATAGCTCTAAATAAATTACAGTAAATTATGTTTATTCGTCGAATATACAGTAGCCCCATGGCTTCTTTGGTGCTGACTGACAGCTCACAGCTGACGGCTTTGAAAAGCTACCGGACCAAATTATGTATTCCTACGCCGAACCATATGATCTGCAAAAAAACATGTGTTTAGCAGCTGACTTCTGACAGTCAAAATTTAGGTATATATCTAAATGTTGATTGTCAGAAGTCAGCTGTGAACTGTCAGTCAGCACCAAAGAAGCCATGGGGCTACTGTACACACTCTGTTTACCTTGAAACGTAGCAGTCTTGACTTGAGGGATAATCAATCACCAGGGCCATATCTCATAGCTTACACCAAAGGTCGGGAACCTTTTATCATTGGAAGGCTGCCTGCCAAAATTTGCCAAAATTTGCCAAAATATGATAGTGCACCAACCAAAGCTAGATAAATAAATAGTTAAGAGCGATTACATTTTTTATATTATGCTTGAAAAATAATTAGGTATATTTTAATTTTAATTATTTTAAACACATGCTGTTTGAGAATGTGTGTTTAAAAAACGATGAAGATACATAGTTGTCCAAATATGCCAAAAGGCCACACCAAACCCCCCCAAAGCACGCAGGTTCCCAGTACCGAGCCCCCGCCATAGTGGAACCATGCAAAGTAGACTTGTTAGTTTTTGGAGTAAACGAAGAGTAGTCTACCTGTGTTAGTTCTATTGTCTTCAAATTTTGACAGAGTTACTTGATAATCCTAAATCCGTATATTCATTAAACCTATTTTTTTAAACTCGATCGTTAATTAAGTAATACAATTTACTCACAAAGCAGAAGACTTTGTAATAATTTAAGCCTCTTTCATGTCTGAGAGCCTTATTTTTGGCTAACCGTGAAACCAGATTGTTAAACGCAAATACGCTTTAGCCAGAAATCTCATCTAAGTGCGATTTTCTGTATTAATCACATGCCAGTTTTTTTAATATTTCAAAATAGTTTCTTCTTGTCTAGATATGATGAAATTTTTTCACAACTCTTAATTTAACTGTCTTCCAAACAAGACTCCAGCATGCTATCTGTAATGTACTAAGGATGTCCGGAAAGTAAGGGCCGATTGATCACGGCAGCCGTGTTACGGGCGCAGCCATGTTGGCGCATGGGCAAGGTGATAAAGAGATTCATTACAAAGTGTCACCTAAGTTTTCAGAGCTCTGTGATTATTTACATTTGTGTAAGAAGTTTTTAAAACGTATAGTAATATAAATAATCGCGCCGCGTGTGGAAGCCCGTGCCGTGATAAAATGTCTTCTGGCAAAAAACATAAATGCAACGGAAATTCATTGTCAGCTTTGTCAAGGTTATTTACTTACCGTAATGAGTGAAGGTAATGTTAGGAAGTAGTGTCGTGTCTATAAAGATGGCCGAGAAAACGTTCCTGACGAGAAACGGCTGGTCTTATGTGGTATCTCCAGACGTGATTGAACTCGTGAACATGAAGATCCATGAAAACAGACTGTTATTGCGTTCTGAACGTTCATCAGATTTTACCCAGAATCCACTTATTGTCTGTGCGAGATCCTTACTTAGAAGCTCTAATACTGTAAAGTTTGTGCTCGATGGATGTCAAAGAAGTTGACGGACATTCACCAGAAGCAACCATTTGCATCAGACCTGATATTCCTTGAACCCTACGCGATTGGTGGTGACAAACTCCTTGACTACATTGTAACTAAAGATTAAACCCGAATTTTAAACCTTAGTGTTGAAACTAAGCAGCAGTCCATGCATTGGATGCACACAAGATCAACAAAGTGCAAGAAATTCAAGCAAACGTTTGGAGTATGGAAATTTAGAAGAGAAGGAAATATTTGTTATTGAATATTGGTAATTACCCAGTCACTATATTGGCAGTGAAAATAACTCGCTGTCCGTTATTCGGTGGGTTTTTTGTCTCAAACTGGTTGTATCTTTTTAGGGTTGATTTAGTAACTTTTATTAAATTTGAGATTAAAGCGTAAGAAACTTCGTTCTTCTAGCTTCAAAGAACGCCGATGATTGCTTTATTTTTTTTTCTTTAAAAGTAACAATCACTTTCTTCCTTCCAAAACTAGATAGACTAAAGCTTTTCTCTTAGAGCTAAACCTACCAAGCGGCCACCGCCGTTAGTGCTGATAGTGCCAACAGTTTCAGATAGTGTGTGTCATGTGGTCAGCACAAGCCCTCCAACCGCTAATCTCAGTTTTCAAAACCAAATCTGCTACTTATTTATTAAAGTAGCTCCTAATTTGTCCTCACAAGGCTGAAATGACCCAGTTACAGACATATTGCTTCACAGAAAATCTGGAAGCGACGGGAATCGAACCCAGGACCTTTGGAGCTATAGCCAGGAACTCTTACCACTAAAGAAAAAATAATGTATAAGATTAGTTCAGAAACCTTGTTACAACATAAGGGTAGCCTGGAAGATATAATTAATAGGATTTTTTAACAGTAGTAACGGAATTATATTTTAAATAAACCACACAAAAAACTAGACTATAGGCCTATTAAAATAATGCGCCGCTCGAATGACGTCATTCCCACGAGCATGGTCCTCTAAGAAATCGATGTAACATCAAATATCGATATAATTTCTAGTATCGATTGTTGAATCGATGGCGACTTTGGTCGATGGTTGAACTTATCTTTTCGACACTCGATGGTGTCACGTGACAGGCAGTATTGAGATGGTCGATACCAAATCCAGCGGCGTTTGTCATCGTTAAAAAAAAGTTGAGTTCAAAGCCAAGTAAATAATTAACCTGTAATGTTAAGTTTATACAGAAAATGATTTAATATAGTGGTGGATCTTCTGACCACTTACTTTAGAAAATACAATTTAATTTTCAACATTTTCGAGTAATAATTATTGACGTTGTTTATCTTTCTAACCGTCGTTGTAACAATCCAACTTTAAATGATCAAATATAAATTACAGCCACAATAATTAAACCAAACTACGAACTAATTAACCATCCGGGCTATCTATATCACACTAATTGAGTAGAGATGGGGAAGGTATCATTGAGAGTAGATGTACCCACATTTGCGTGGCTGGAACGTGAAACCCCATTTGAATAAAGCTACTCCCATTACACCCAGCCGGAATCCAATCCTTGTCCTTCCCGTCATCATCAAAATATATCGGACAAGTTTGACGTTTAGTCCACCAATTTGGAAAGTACCGATGCTACTAAACCCTTTTTTAACGTTTTTAATAACGTTATGAGATTGTGATGATCTTAATCTCGCTCTTAACGGATCGCTAATACGCGTGACGGACGTCCAGAAATCCAGCGTTATTAAAGGAGGAGTTTCTAATCTCAAAACATGGTCCATGTCAAACTATAGTTGAAAGCAATCACCACGTCCCTATGGAACTATAGCCTTCCTGTTTTAAGTTATACAATTTTAAGGAAATGCACAAAAAGGTGAAATAAACTAATTTTTAAGATACGAGAAATGTTGCAGTTTTGAGATCAAGGTAAATAGATGAAAACAGAGATCTCTCCTTTCTAAAACAATTATTTATTTATTAATAGGGTCACATTATAACATTCTAATTCTTTAAATTGAAAAATTACACCTTAACACGGGAATCGAACCCGGGACCATTGGCTTAGCACGCCAATGCTCTACCCACTGAGCTATCCAGGAATCGTCCCGTGCTCAAGGCCATTCTTCACCTATATTTAAAGCAGAGTCCGTGATGGACGTGGGGAAATCGTTGGCTACAATTGAGTGATTAATTAAAAATTATGAGCTATCAGATAACGCAGCCACCTTCGACTCGGTAAGACTTTATGCTGTCAATAGTACTTCTCGAGATGTGAGACGGAATATTTTCCCTATATTTTTTCTGGAAAATTTTCCGTTTTGGAATTATTTCCTGTTGATTAATTTCAACGGATTAAATGGATAATAATAATAACAGTAATAATAATAATTAGTGGTAGTGGTAGTAGTAGTATTAGTAGTAGTAGTAAGAAACACCTGCTTCGGTGGCCGCAAGGTCCAACGTGCTACTCTCGCAATAGACTTGACTACCGACGACAAGGAAAGCGGGGTTCGATTCGGGTGCACTGAGGGAGGTTTTTTATAAATGGTTTTCCACAACTCACTCTCCACACAAATGCGGGCGCAATTCCTGTAAATTCAACCTTCCTTATCCTTAATACATTAGCGTAGCTAGTACATAGGCATATAAACCGGACGGGTAGTAAGACGCGGTGCTTAAAAATACTAGTAAAGAAACAAATGAATTTGAGCCGTTTTTGACCCGTTATGTTCATAAATCATACTTCAATTTATTATCATCAATAAGTTAACTAAAATAATTTTAAATTTGGCCCAATATTTGTCTCCTCCTATCCTCCATACTTTTAACTACCCCTCTACCTTCTATAACCTACTTGTCTCTTAACACACTATATTTTGAAGTACAATAGGCTCTAGGATCCACCTCCATAATTTAACCCCTCCACCACAAGCCGCCACTGTGGAAAATTTTCTGATTCAAAATTTCCCGGAAAATTCTCAGCTCTAAGTACTTCACAGACTGCCTTAAAATATTAGTGGAGAATGACCCTGGGCACGGGACAATCCCTGGATAGCTCAGTGGTTAGAGCATTGGCGTACTAAGACAAACGTTCAGGGTTCGATTTCTGTGTCCAGGTGTCATGTTTCATTCTAAAAAATATGAATCTAGATGCGACTATAAACGTAATAAAAAAATAGCTTTGCTTTTTAATCCATCATATAGGTTTAATTCGAAGATAATTGAGGTTTTTTTTACTGGTTTTGAAGCTACAAAGCTGCCATTTCCATTTAGTATATTTATAATAATTTACATGTCTATGCATTTATATTAAAAGTAGGTGGTTATTTTAAATCTAGATTTTCATGTATAAAGACACTTTATTGTAATCTAACTAGGCCTATAACTAGGCTGTACTTCCTAATAATTATTATTAAGACGGCATTATTTAACAGAACTTTAAGACATACCTACCACACTTTACAATACGATGTAGCTTTCCCGTGTTTAATTGGATTTGAACGCATACGTTTTCTTATATTTGTTCTTCACACAAAATCACATTTGTAAAACATACCTTCGTGAAGGCACCCAATTATACGGTCATGATAAATGACTTATTATGTGAACGAACGAACTTGTTAACACACAACTAACCGCATGTAAGCCCCTCCCTCTCCTTCCCCTCACCTTTACACCCCCTGCCATCAACGCCTTGAGAGTTGTATAACAACGTTTACAATGGCAAGGTGTGTTAAGCGATGTTCCCCGAGTGATTATACCACAAAGTAACGACGTCACTCTTGTCGCGGATGTCGCTAATGGCGGCAAGGTATTGTATTGTTCTACGACGTCTTTGAGGATGGCTCTAAAAGAAGAGAGGGAGTGGAGTGAAGGGAGGGAGATCCTTTACTTCCCGGTGAATCTTCCTCCCATCTTCTGGTGTTAACTTGATGGTCTTCCTGTTTTGTGCCGAGACTTTCATGGAGACGTCATCCTTTTCGGAAAATGTTCCTGAAGAATCAGGATTGAGGGAATTTAATTACTTTGTTATTATCACATATGGGGTATGGAAGGGAATGTGAGTTAAAGTTGGGGTGTAAGAGGTCGCGAGGAAAGGTAAATGTTTTTGGAGTTTCTATAGCCAAACTTTTTTTTGGTCAAAATAAGTAAATATTTCTTTAGTAGAAACATAAAGAGCTAATTTTATTCACATGTTGATAATCAACAGGTTGTTGAAGATCTGTCAAAGGTCTCCTGGAATTTAACTACAACCTTTTCTCTTAATACATAAGGTCTTGTGGTCTGCAGATGTCACTTCTGCTAGAGCATATCGATATTTATAAAATAACTCTGATAGCATCTTACGATATTTTTAATGTTGGCCGAAAAAGAAAAAAAGTATTCAAATTTTCTAAAATTTGATCCTAGCAAAATCCCACTCTACGTTTAGTTTAATTTTCTAAACATAACAATATCATCAGTTCTTGAATATCCATCGAAAACAGATGGTCATTTGATTAGAAAATTTTTTAATGACGAGAAGGAGTTTACAATCAATTCCATGATGACCATGATTAATATTTATCGAGAATACTATGTGTGTAAAAATAAAATATTCGGATATACTGAAGCAATATTAGAGTTGTCAAGACCAAAAAGGTTTTAGTTATAACAACAACTGTCCCAGATACTTGTCTTAGCTCGCAAACTCCGCCAGTTCGTTGACCGTGAATAGTGATACAAATAATTAAACTACTTAAAATATAAGTAGATAGATACAATTATAACTTACTGTTCATCCATAACACTATATTAAGAGTTAATTACGCAAAGTTTTAATCGGAGAGGTTTATGAATTATTAACACAAATAAAATCCTTTTTAAATTTTATTTTTTTGGTCTTGCCGATATCTATAACACTGCTCGGATGAATAAGCTAACATCCGCAAGACCTCGAATCCGTATCCGTAAACTACGCTTTATAGCAATCAAAACCCCAACAGTGGGCTATTTATAACGTATTATATAAATGTAGATATAATTAATAAAATCGATACCCCTTTAAAGACTTGTACGTGAGTTGGAACAAATTCAGATTGAAATTGATTATATTAAAATATATGAACTAAAAAAATTAAAATATTAAAAAAAAAGGCATGATGCCAAAACCAGTCGCTGTGATTATTGATTGTTCGTACTGGCCGACACTTTCACTGTAGGAATGGTTAGTTAAAAAGCCCTCTTTTCACCTCTTGTCATGGAGGATAGTTGGTCTGCTTCTACCTGCACCGATACTTTAGGATAGATAGTCCGCTAAATTCATGACTTAAAGATAATTTCTATCTTCTAAGCTTTACCATTAATTTACGATTAATAATACAAGCGTTAGCTTTCTTGCATTATATGCTATGGTCGATTTCCGTTAACTCATTCTGTATCTCATTTTTTTAAAGTTAGCTCTGGTTGTTTGTAAAAAAAATAGGTTTGGTTGACCACCTCTGTGGTCTAGTGGTCAAAGTTCCTGGCTACAGATCCAGAAGTCCCCCGGGTTCGATCCCCGGCGTTTCCAAAATTTGTCTTTAAAGTGGTGGGTCAGGAACGGGGTTAAACGCAGCCTCGTGGGGACAAATGAGAAGCTAATTGAGAAAAGGAGTAGCAGCTTCGGTCTATAAAACTGAGATCAACGATTGGAGGGCTCGTTGTGTGGACCACATGACACCCTCTATACGCAAATGTTGGCACTATTATCGTTAACGGCGGCGGCCGCTCGGTTGGTATAGCTCGATTGCAGGATCAGGCCATGTAGGTTTTTTTATAGTTTGAGTTAAGTTTTATTTATTCTGTTTAATGGGTACAAATGATGTTCTTTTAGTTTGAAATATCTAGGCCTACTTCATAGACTTCCCTTCCCCCATTCTTGCCAAGCGTACGGTGTTTGATCGACTCCTTACAGGTGTGTTTACCAAACATTTTTAATCGCAACCCTAAATATAATATGTTTCTGGCATGGCGAACCAAAGGGTCATTAGGCCTATATGTAGTGTTTATTTCCTATTATTTTCATATTAGTGTTTATTAAATTAATTTAATTAATTTAAATAACAAAAACAATATTATTTCCCTAACTTTATAATCAAAACGTAAAACACAATATTTAGTGAAAATGTGACTATCTTACTATGCTCGGTAAGTGACAAAAAAAGACTATTTCAATGGCTTTTTCAGTGTTGTTTCATTCTTGGGGAGAGTTATTTTGACTTATTATTTTTTATCGATAAATGTTATCAATTAAATTTGAATCAATTTAATTAACTTTTTAATATTACAAATATAAAATTACACAATATTTTCCCGCGAAAAAATTGACAAGTGATAAAAACAAGAGTTTTTCAGTGACAACCAACTTCATTTTGTAGGCGGGGCTACGAGTTTATGAGTCCTATGTTGATGGGCAGAGTTCAACGCAAACCATTCTGAGGATCTTGATCAACACAAGACCTGAAAGTCCTTGTCACAGAGTAGGCTATATTGTCAAAAGAAGGAAAATAACCTTTTTAAGTTCCTGGGTTAGAATGGGCATGTCCATGAGCTGGGTCCAAAATTACAAGTACCGGAGGGTTTCAACACTGATGCTATTGCCAGTACTGTAGTAATTCTTCACTATATCCCACTTTGATGACTTGTTTGTAATAGTTCATTAGTTTCATTAGGTTTGAAAAGAAAAAATTTGAGACCTTCCCGTGACCCTCTGGAACATACTTGTGGCCCTTATTTAGGTCGCGACCCAGGGTTTGGGAGCCTCTGCCCTACAGGCTCGTCTACAATAGCTCACGCAAGCGCAGTCATATGTTGGAATTGTTGGACCCGCGTGTAGGAAGGAGATGAACAGCACCCATCGCATTTGTTTGTATAGTAAAGTTGGCTTGCGTTCATCCAATCGGGAGCAAATGTAGGTGCACTAGTATGTTCAACAAAATCACTTAGATAGCTAGTTGGTCAAGTATAACAGCTCGTGAAAATATGTAGTAAAAGGTATTGCATTTTAAAATTATAGTGCGGGAGTGAGTGTAGGTGAGCCATACTCCGGGGTGCGGGGTCTGATGCAAGAACGATTCTGAGTAGATGCTCTCATCTCTGGGGGAACTGCATGGCTACTGCAGTTCTCTTTTTTTCGTATGCTCAATATTAACTTAAATATGTTACATTTTACAACACCGGTACATCGAGACTACCAGTAGCTCCTTACCCCCCGCACACCCCTTTCCGACTTAAACACAAATTAGGGAGACTTGGCAACACAACTGGGAGAGAGAGTAGATGAATCTTTTCTCTTAGACCTGCAGTTTCCTCAGAGGTGGTTTTGAGTGTAGTATAAGCAGCGCGTTATGATTAAACGCTGAGTAGCCTACCTCCAAAAGTGTTCTCAGGGCTAGGCTCTTGCGTTACTCACGTTATGACGTCATTTCTTTGAAACACATCTACGCAACTTGTCTTGGCTGGAAAATATGTGCCACTACTACTCGGCATCCACTCAGCATTTACTGTCTCTTGCATACGGACCTTTAGACTCCACATAACAACAGCTGCGGAATTGTTTGCTTAATAATCCCAGAGTTTGACTTGTACAAATATTGCTAGTTAATTCAATACAATATCGTAAGTTTGACTAATTTCTCATTTCAGATTAATTGCTCAGAATGAATGCAAGCTCTATCATTACGAGCAATTAATTGAACGTGATGAAGCCTTGTGCTGTGATGACCACCCAAACAGTCCGGCGCGGCGGCTGCATGTGTTGCTGTGTTGCTGTGGAGGGGGTAGGCGGGTAATTCCACGTACACAAATTAGTACTGGAGAAACAATCTGTAGGGCCCACAATAATTACACTTGGAAAACCCTGAACTTTATACTCTTTTGTCGTCCGTGTAGCAATGTACCCTCCGTTTATTCAATAAGGTTGCAACCTTACCTTGCATTACTACACTATGGTGCAGACTGTAGCTTATAAGATAGGATCATAGTGTAGTAAGTCAAGGTAAGACTGATAGCTCTCAGGGTAAACGAGGTTTACTTGTGGAGGGGGGGACCGAGGTCTCCCTGCGTTTCCAAACTGGACCTAGGTCACAGACAAGGATACGCCAGATCCTCAGCTCCTTGAGACAGGTTGAGTACATCAACACTGGGGTTCAGTAGTACCAATGCTCAGTGATAAAAGCACTTACAAATGCGCAGTTGTTTCACTTTTAACATATTCGTAATAAAGGGATCATTGTAATCGTGATCTTCAGTCTGCATAGGCTCTTTATGAGGTAGGATTATTTGAAGAGAAGGTTGGGTCACTACCTGAACCTAGCGTTGTGGAAACCTGGCCGGCTAGAGAAGGGTATTTGTGTCTTCTCTCTAGTGAAACCATGCTAAAAATGAAATATTTTTTGTCTTTGAGACTATGGGAGCATTGTATATTCACTATTATTGATTGATTTCCACCGAGTATTATTACCAGTCAAGACTACCCTATTTAATTACGCTAGTGAGGTGAGGTAAGGGAAGGTATAATTAGAGGAAATGTACCTATAGTTGCGTGGTTGAACTTTAAAATATTTTAGGAAAATACACGATCAGAACACCAGACCCAGCTCTAAGAAAGTTTGGAAAAGCCACAGTTCTAAGTCACATAGGTAAAACCACCAGGCCTAGATTTGACCCTGAGTAATCCAATTCATGGTGAGCCTAACGTCATATACTGAGTGACAACCATTGTTGATATATTATAGGCCTATTAAAGTTAGGGTCAATAGCAACAAATTCACTTCTAAGAGAAAATTAACAAACATCGTTTATAGTAGTTCCATTCAAGATGCGCTTGTGACCACAAACCTTTGATTTACTAGCCCAGGCTTGTCAAACTCATTTCTTCAAAAGTTTCACATTGAACATAAGAAATACTGAGGAGCTACATTTAACAAATATATTATCAGCATCGTAAGTAAAATAAAAAAGATAAATTAATATCATAAAAGCTACAATTTTAAGATTTATCCTCTATTTTTATCTAAAAATATGGAACAATTTTTTTACAGCAATTGTGTGATTGTTAAGTTTAAATCTAGTGTTGAAGTCACTTTTAAAATTGATGACAAATGCACGCAGCTCTTCAAACACATGTGCTGCCAAATATTGCACTTAATGTGTTACGAAAATTTAACACTTTTTTTTTTTAATCGATCTTTAGTGAGTAAAGATTAGAAATTTTGTACACCAACCTTACTTTCTAAATTTCCCAAAGCAATGCTCTATTTCTAAATCCCATATTTTTTTAATTCTTTTTAACGTTTATAAAATGGCGAATTGGGCCGCATTGTATGTTGGGAAATCAAAAGGTGCGCGGGCCGCACAAAATCATGAACCGGGCCATGTCATGGGAAGCATGGGTCACAAGATTATTTTAACTAGATACGTTTAAAGATTTTCACTAGGGAAATGGGTTATATATTTTCAGTTTTTTTTATATATTATTTGAAAAACTTAGTTCTACTTCACCTGCTTCCATTGTCCTAGCAAGATGTCTGCCACCGCTCCCATTGTCCTCCCAAGATGTCTGCCACCGTTCCCATTGTCCTCCCAAGATATCTTCCACAGTTCCCATTGTCCTCCCAAGATATCTGCCACAGCTCCCATTGTCCTCCCAAGATATCTGCCACAGCTCCCATTGTCCTCCCAAGATGTCTGCCACCGCTCCCATTGTCCTCCCAAGATATCTGCCACCGCTCCCATTGTCCTCTCAAGATGTCTGCCACTGCTTCCATTGTCCTCCAGCCGATTTACGTTCATTAAAAACTTTCTAACAAGTGTCGATTTTAAAACATACTCCAAACAAATATGCTGCAAAATAGATAAAACAAAGCCAAAATAGGAGCGCTTAGGGCTCTTGTTCATAAAATAGGCAAAAATAGGAGTTATAAACTGAACATATTGTACTTGTAGTAACGAACAATTCATATATTATCTCAACTGATAATGTTTTACGATCAAGGAAAATAAGCGAATTCCAACCAATATTCAAGAAATGTAAATTTGAAAATTGAGCATTATTTTGTGAAATTTAGCAAGTAAAGTTACTGTATCGAATTTTTACTCATTAGAGATCGATTCACTAAAAGTTGTTGGCAACAAGTATGTGTGAGTGTGTGTGCGCGCGCGCGCGCGCGCGTGTGTGTGTGTGTGTGTGTGTGTGTGTGGAGCTATCTCTTTTGGAAATGAATAAATAACAGAGAAATCACTTTTTCAGACACGCATTTGTCACCAGTAGCACTCACAACATTCAGAAGTATCGCTTAAATAGCGTTCCTAAAATTGATTTTACAACTATTGTGCTCTTTATTATTGTAAACAAAATTTACAACAATTATAATTTATAAAATAAATGGTAGCACCGCACATACTATTTCTCTCTTTTATCTTAAAATGAAGACATTTACTATAAATTAGTAAGATTTATGAAACTGAATAATAAACATTGTTGCAGAAACACTCCACCAAAGAGTATAAATGAGATTATTGTACATACTGTTACAGAAACATTGAAAAAAGAACATCTCTGTCCACCAAAGAGCATAACACTCAGTTTCACATTTTCAAAGAACATAGAAAATGTATATTTGTTTATAGATCAGAAACAATGGGTTTTAAATACAAATAGATTTCAAACAAACTTAAATGATACATATTTTTAAAGTGTTACAACTTTACAGTGATAAGCTATTTAGCATCTGAACTAGTTGCAGAGAGATCATTATTACTATCTTACTAACCGTTCGAGTTGTACGCACTTACGTTAATGTGTAATGGTAGGGTGATTGTGAGATGAAATGGAGGACCTACAGTTTAACGTGGAATCCGAACCACGGTGGAGGCCTGGCACTCCTCACATTCACAAGTTGTGATTAATACACGTCTTGTCAGAGGTGAAGGAAGGGTTTGGTAATCAGATAAATCTGTGCCGGGACCAAGGATTGGACCCCGGACCCCCAGCACAGAAGTCTGACACCTTACCCCTAGACAGCCAGGTCAGCTAAAGATAACCAACTAGCATTAGAAAGTTATGTTTATGTGAAGTGCCCATATAGTGATTTCCATGAAAAACATGAGGGCTTACATTTATTTATAATGTTAGACAGTGACTAGATACGAATTTGGATTAAATTTCGAGATAATTGATTTTTCTGTTTTTTTCTTTTCAGTTAGGGTTAGATCTAATAGCAAAAACCTCTCTGGTTAACCTTAGGAAAACCCCAGATACCAAGTTTTAGCCCGATCGGTTTCGGTTCTAGTCAGAGATACAGATGTACAGACTCAGACAGAAGGACAGATGGACAGATACAGACAGACGGACAGATACAGACAGATGTACAGACTCAGACAGAAGGACAGACTCAGACAGAAGGACAGACAAACGGACAGATACAGACAGACGGACAGATACAGACAGACGGACAGACACAGACAGAAGGACAGATAGACGGACAGACATAGACAGACAGACGAACGGCATTGTAGAAACAACTTTTTCTGTTTCAAGGGGTCGTGAAACGTTGACATTTATCAAAATCTCGAAATCAATTTTTTTTGACGATCACAATACTGCTCTCTCCAAGGGGTCAAGAGAAAGTAAAACTTAGAATAGTTATAGTTTATAAAAGTATATAAAAATGATTGTAATTTTAAATATAGGCCTACTTAAAAATGATGATGAAAATCCAATAGTCAATTTTGTTTCTCAAAATTCCTTTGTAACGTGAAAGAATAAAATATACATTTCATTGTAGCAGTCTGTTGCTTTCGATAGTTTTTTTTTTAAGATTTTTTTTTAGCACCGCGTCTTGCTAATCGTTCGAGCTATATGCCCATGTACTAATTAGTAACTACACTAATGTTTTAGGGATTAGGAAAGATTAATTTAGAGAAAGTACATCCGTGTTTGCGTGTAGGAAGAGTGAAAAACCCTTTAGAAAAAAATATTGGTGCACCCGACCGGGATTGAACTTCAATCAGTCTTTGGCAGTCCAGTCTATTGTGAGAGAAGCGCCTTAGACCATGCGACCACCAAAACGTGTGTATAGATAGTTCAAACAATTAAATTAATAAGATAGTTTAAAGAAAATCGCTTTGTTTCTCCCATTATTTAGATGTTTTAATACACAGATTGTGTTATACTGTGTTTTTCTATGGTTTATAAGTTATGGAAACTCTTAGAATAAAACACTTTATTTACGTGTAAATGAAACAATTTGATCTTAGATGGCAAAGAAGTTACTAAGGGCTGGTTGCGCAAACAATAATCAATGACTTGATCAGAGATAAGATGTGAGTTGATCTCCAATCAACGTATCAAGCCTTATTTCCAATTGCACTAGTAACAATTAGGATGTGATTGTTGATCCAATCTCTGGTCATGTTAACACGTCGATTCTCTCCCATCAACTGTTTGATTCTCCGGCCATCATGTTGATGGAAGACATAACCTGAAAGTTTTAATAACGGAAATAGATTGTGTACTCTTATTTAAATGACTTATTAAAAGAAAAGTATTTGTTTTATATTTTTATTTTGACTGTGACTTACTTTCAAAGATATTATTGTCAATTATGGCTTCTTCAGATGTTTTTTTACTTTCTCTCTATCTTACAGGTAGAGAAAGTATGGTGATCGTCAAAAAATTCGAAATCGAGATTTTGATGAATTTTGACGTTTCATGACTCCCTGAATCCGAAAAAGTGGTTTTTGAATTTCCGTCTGTCTGTCTGTCTGTACCTCCAACTGGAGCCTAAACTATTTTACCGATTGAGCTGAAACTTGATATCTAGGGTTTTCATAGGGTTGCCCCGAGGGGTTTTTGGAATTGGATATCTACCCCTAAAATTAAGGGTAGTTTACTGAAGGGAAAAAAGAGAAAAAGTCGATTTTCTCAAAATCGGCTCTAACGATTTTGATTAAATTTCATTTATAAACATTAATAAATATTCCAAACAAAATGGCTACCCTCAATATTTCGGCAAAATGGCTTTAAGGGCTCCGGTCTGATGCGTCAATTAACATTTTTTATAATAGCTCCGAAACTATTTGAGATATGAAATTACTTAGCATTACAAATATGTATATATATTTATAATACAGATATTTTATCCGAAACATATTTTTATAAAATCAATAACTTTCAATCTATACGCAATTATATGAATTTTTTTAACTTTTTGGACATTAAAGTTTAAGTATTGCGACCGTAAAAAAAAACTAACCTGAAATGTTGATGGATGTCGACGTCTCATGACCCCCCGAACCCTAAAAAATAGTCTTTGCAATGCCGTCTGTCTGTGTGTCTATAAAAACTTAAAATTAAGGGTAGTTTACTGAAGGGCGAAAAGAGAAAAATTTGGTTTTCTCAAAATCTGCTCAAACGATTTTGATTAAAATTCGTATCTAGGCGTTGATTAAGATTATAAATAAACTGGCTATTTTCATTTTCCTATGAAAATGATTTTTAGGGTACTTTACAGAAGCGTTAATTTCCGTATCTCCACAACTATTTGAGAAACTAAACAACTTATCATTGCAAAATTGTAGGACTATTAGAAATAAAAAACTTTTATTTGACATATATTTTTATAAAAGCAACAGTTTCTGAGATATTTGCAAATATATTAATACAATTTTGTGAGCTTTAGTTGTAAACATATACTACTTAAGTCTTAACGCAATAATTCTCCAATGCCATAGAGTAATTAAATATAAGTATCTAAAAAAGTATGTTATTTTTCCTTAAAGCTCTTAGGAGAAATGTTTGCATAGCAATGATCTATCTCCATTTTAGACTCAATAGTCAATATTTACATTTTTTATTGGTCAAAATGTATAAATGAATAATTAAATATCAATGCGATGACTTGAAGATCTGCAACACCTTATAAAATGTTAAAACTTTAACCAGAAATCGAAATTTTAATACGAAGTGTTGACCCTTGTGGAAGACATTAAACTGTTTGAAATGTTCTTAGGTGGACAAAGATGCGCCTCTTTTCTCATTGATTCTATATCATTGTATATTATTTTATGCGTGTTCTTATGTGGAGTGGTGATGATACAATGTACATTATTCCGTTCAGAAATCTTACGAGTTTATAGAAAGAGAGAGAAAGTCTGTGCGGTGCGCCGTACCATTTATTTCCAACTATAAAAAGAAATTATAAATAATTGCTGAGATCCAAAACAGCTACAGGAATTAAATTAGCTTTTCTTTAATCATAGAGAAATAAAATTTGATTTGCGGTTTCAACTGATTTTATCGTATTGTTTAATATCACTGCAAAATTGTTTAAAATCCTTTTCTTTAAAGAAACGCTCCCAAAATGACAATTTATTGAAATGAATATATATATTAAAATCAGTCAGCTTATGCTACCAGTAAGCTATACACAATTGCCAACCTCATGTATAAATCTAGGTCATTTCACAGTCAGAGTTTACAAAATACACTGCTTTTTACGGTGTTACCATATTTGTTCTACTTGGTTTAATCAAATCTTTGTTAAAGTGATCATGAGATTTTGATACCTAGTTAACTTTGTTGAAACTCAAACTTTTATTGAGCTAGGATTAAGCTGATTGGCAATCTGGCGATCGAAGAATCAATTTGATACTCGAGCAACCAGCCCTAAGAGATTTAGGTCTATTCCAAATCCTGTCAAACTGAAAATTAATTGATCTGTATTATAACACACTAAATAATGAGTTCTCCTTCTACTAACACGATTAGTCGTTTAACCACTAACCATGTTTGTCTACCTTAATTTACTTACGAGTTGACATATCAGACAGCTAGAAAAAAGTTACTAGATCTACCTTCACGTATTCATACGTCATTTAGCGGTCACTTGTGATAGATATTATCAATATATATAAAACCACTAACAATAAAGTAAAATATTATGATTGTTGACCTCTAAACGATATGGATTAAATAGCAAAGCTATGATATGTGATTATTACAGCTATAGCCGCATCTAGATAGCATACGATTACTTGATAGCTCAGTGGTTAGAGCGTTGGCCTACCAAGTCAAAGGTCCTGAGTTCCATTCTCATGTACAGGTGTAATTTTTTAATTCAAAGAATATACAAAATGATAATATGTTTGTCCAATGAAAATGGGAGTGTACGTTGTTTGCGTTTTAATTTGTCCAATTATACGTCCGAGCCTTGAGGCTGTTTTGAGTGGCGACACAGACATTTAGCGGCGGGTCCATTGTTAAAATACCGTCACACAGTTGCTATGGTGACTGTACCGGGCGCGAATCATTGTTATAGCGGCTCTCATGGACCGGGCCATAATTTAAGAGTGAGTTATGTCGGAGGAAGGCAAGGCATGCGTGCGTGTGTGTGTGTGCTCGCGGAGTAAAAGGGTTGGGAGCACAATTAATTATCCATAGAGAATATTCGCTGTAAAACAAACTTCCTCCCCCCCGCCCATAGAAACCGTGGCACCATTGTTTTCGTGCAACCTACCCTCATCCCACCCCCCCTCTAACTCTTTTCATTAAATCTGGAATCTGTGGTAGGAATGACGAGGCTTGAATCCAGGGGGGGGTGATTGTTTGCTCGGATGTAATGAACACGTCACACGGGTTCTCCTTGACATATTCTCGACCGAGAACGCGGCGTGGACCTCGATTCGTTGAGTTGAGATGTCCAGTAAACACTTTTACAAGTGAAGGTTACAGGGGGAAAATGGAGGAAGGTACAATTTTTAACTAAAATTGAGTTAGTGCTACCATCTGTTAGACAGTCATGATACCTTTAAAATACACTTTAAGTTATGGTTAAATTATTTTGAAAATAAGGATTTGCTGGGGCTCATTTTATATATATATACACACACACACAACACACACACACACACACACACACACACACACACACACACACATGGAAAAATGTGTGTAGTGTGACTTCCCCCCTTGTACCTTTCAAGTATAAATTATGTCTGCGTTGCATGAAAGGTACTATCTTCGCCAACAGACGGTGGCCGCTTGGTCGTCAGGGCCCGATTGTGGGGTGACGTCCCCAGCCGGGTGTAATAGGGTGGTTTTCCACTCTCTCTATACAAAATTGCGGGTATATTTCCTCTAAATTAATAACCTTCATAATCCCCTAGCCCATTAGTGTAATTAGTAGGCCTACTTTGGCTAACCAGAATTGGTAGTAAAACGTGGTACTAAAGGAAAAAATAATAATTCCTGTGACCTTCACCTTGATGTATCGGCTGCAGCTTATATCAGGTCAATACGTACCTGAGAAATCGAAGACATGTAAAAGTTAGTGAATTTCATTACCTTTCTGGATTTTTTAAATGTATATTTTGGAGTACGCTTGCAAAATACAACGCATACTAGTCTAGACTCTAGACATTTTAAGGTAGACGTAAGTGATAGTGATTTATTTACTCAACTCATTTTTATTTGAAGTTTTGTAGTATAGAGTATAAACTACTCGAAATAATATATTTTATCTGTCCATACATTTTAAATATTGGTAGCAATGCAAAGAATATCAACCTTGTTTGTAGCTCACTTTAACCTGACAAAAATCTCGTGCCTAGTTTAATAGTCGGCCTTATCATGAACTATTTGTTCACAAAGGGATATGGATATTTTTTTTCGCAAATTGTCCCTGCCCATTCGGACAACGCGACAACGCGAAGTTGTATATCCAAACGAAGAATCAAACCATCTTCGTGGCTGTAAAACTATTATTATCTTGATGTTATTCTCCTAAAATTGGTTTTAAGAAATGCTCAGTCATTTTGTAATTATTTTTGGTACACCCAAACTGCATATGAACCAAAAAAAGAATTTATGTATAATAACGAATGAGTTTTGTAGCTTTACGAAACAAATAAAGCATTTAACTCCAAATTAATTGTAACTACATGCTGGCAGGTATTTCTCAGCGCTTAAAGCTGCTTAGGTAGCTTAGATTGACAATCAGATGATGCACTAAAGTTAAATATTTATAAAACGCTTAACAATACAAGAGTTTGGTGTTTACTGGGATGAACACAAGACTATTTTCTAAGATCCTATAAATTGACATGTAAACATAGTTTAAAAGTTGACATTTTCAACCCTTATAAGTCCAAAAATCAACATATTATAATGGCTGATCATTAAGATCTAAATTCCTGAGAAATGAAAGGTAACTGGTATAAGAGCGTAGAATGGATATTTCTCAATCGAATGGTGTAATTGAAATAGGGTGAGGGAGGGGGATTAATAACAATAGTTTTGTCACTTGTATTTTCCTCCTCCCCTGTTTGTTCTATTGCTTGACAGATACGCCCAGAAACCTTATAAACTCACTTGGCTTATGGCGTTTAAGAATTTCTGATCGAATTTTCTAGCGCCTTACTGTTTCCAACTGTTGTATTGACGTAAATCGAAGTCTTTGAGGTATCCACACCCGTTATCGTAATCTATTCTCCAGCCTCGAGCACCGGTAGAGCCGATTTACCAGATCTATGATTGGTTCCTTACTCTGAAGACTGGAGATCAACCCTCAACAGCTCCAAAGGGGGTAGTTTTCATACAGTGTAGGCTCTCGTCTTTATTCTAAGTAAACATTGGTACAGGCCTCAAAATAAACCAACCTCTTTAGTTTGTTATACAAAAATATAGAGGATTTTTAAGGCAGTGATACACACAATGGTGACCAAGCTGAATAAGGTGTTGGGCTCGCGTATCATTTTGGTTGTAGTTGACGCGGAGGTTGAGGTTTTAATCTCAGCTGGGCGCACTGGAATGGAGTGATTGTGAGAAACGTGTGGGAAGGGTATTTAAAACAATGCCACGAGTTCTACTGTGGCGCTACCTACCTTGTACCAAGGCGCGGTTATCATAAGGATCCTTTAAGTGTAAGTTTAATAATTTTAATATAATATAATGATAAAAAGAGGCCTTGTAAATAAAAACCATTTTGATTAAAAAATTGGTTTTAAAAAGGGTCACTGTCACAATAGAAGTAATAAATATGTAGATATGCCTAAGATGTTTTAGTATTGAGGGGACCGCCTTGGAAAGCGATAAAATGCTGCGCAGACGTTCTTGCTCTAACGCAGTATTTAATTTTACGATGCGTTATTTCAAAATATAGCTCACCCCAAAATTAAGTCGAAAGATTCCAACAGGTCTCATTTTCCTTAACAACCCTATAGTTACATTATTAAAACCTACTTTTTCCTTGTCCTTGTTCCATCATGTATTTTGAAAGTATCTGATAAAGTGACATGCAACTTGGGCCTTGCCACGCGTATCAGTCAAACATACCTCAACTGGGTTGACAAGTTTTTAGGCATCTCAAACTAAGCAAAAATTTCATATAGTTGGTTTCTTAACTGGTTAAAAACCACTACCAATGCCGGTACCTGTTGTACTACCACATGTTCTAAAGGACAACAAGACATCAACCTAAAAAAAACAGTACAATCCCACCAAAATAAAGTATGTACCCTGATATGGCAAAGGAGATGATAACATATCGGAGTGAGCCACTCTTTACAACGGCGGCTGTCCAGCTCCCCTTCCCCATCCTTGATCCGCCACTGCTCGGGTGTGTTCTCTTGGTACTGTATTTTTATTACTTTGTCTTTGGGGGGGCTCATTAGTTTGTAGTAGATAGTGGTACTTGTTTAACGTTTTGTTCGGGAATTACATTTTAAAATACCATATTCCTCTCCTGTCTGTAGCATGTCCTGTTTGAAAATATAGTGTTGCGTCAGAAATATGCAAGACTGAAGTCGGCCGCGCAGATTGAACTGCGTCTCGGACAGCGCTCCGTGATTGCGTCGAGCTAGGTGGGTGGGTGGGTGGGTGGGGCAGGTCACAAGGAGGTGGGGAAGGGAAAGAGGGAAAAGAATAACACAAACAAGCAGAGTTTTAAATTGAATTTGCATGAGTGGGGCGAAGTAGTGCAGCAGGGGGAAGCGGCCATCTCGCAAGCAATCATCTGCTGGGATTCAGGCGTCGCACGGTCGACCAGATAGTGGGGCTGGATGTGAGGTGGACTGACCGTTGACTGGGAATAGATGGTGACGGACTCGACAGTTGATTGGGAATATATGGTGACGGACTCTACAGTTGATTGGGAATATATGGT
>CABFWB010000547.1:231989-242018 GCA_902151455.1 Timema bartmani
GGGTATAGGGGGTGCCTTATGGTGTAGGTATCTGGTAGCACTTTCTATACGGTCAAGTCACGTCCATGCAATATTTGGTTTCCTTTTCTCTATCAAGAGTAGCTCTAGCGCTGTTTCTCAACATTCTTCCTAAGCTTGTCCCATTGATCACAAGTACAGGGTGGTTATAAAACGTGTATTATAAAATTCCCGGACTTTTCCAGGTTTTTTAGACTACATTTAAAAAAAATTCAGACCTAACATTTTTACAGTTTTTCTTTTTGCTGAATGGGAATTTTTTCATTTATTATTATATTGATAACTTAATTTTTTTTTTATCCTAGACTACCAAACATCAACATTCTTATAAGTTCTTGTTAATTATCTATTATTTATTTAGGTATTAACTGTGTTCCTGTGTGAATGTGTTATAAAATAAACCTTGTACAGCCAGCCATTTTATATTAGAATAAAATATCTAGGCAATGCACTTTGTTAACATCGGGAAACATTCTCCCATTCGTTTGAATAATTCTGCACCTAAACATTCAAACATTTAAGTTCTTTGACTTTTTCTT
The DNA here is from genome assembly GCA_902151455.1 of Timema bartmani. Lineage (NCBI taxonomy): Eukaryota > Metazoa > Arthropoda > Insecta > Phasmatodea > Timematidae > Timema > Timema bartmani. The sequence continues at coordinate 232,547 of CABFWB010000547.1, forward strand.
ACTTTTGATTGAATTCCCTGATATTTCCCTGCTTTCCCTGACATCAAAGAATTCCCCGACTTTTCTGGGTTTTTCCCTGTCTGTAGCCACAATGAAGTTGTTGTGGACACGCGGACAAATTGTCAGCCTCACCCGGTCTAATTTGTTGGTGACGCGGAGGTCAATGTATTGAGAGGTATTATTTTTATAAATAATTTTACACTCTACTTCCTCGCGACTGCCATTAAATTTACTCTATTTTCCTCCTTACTCAGACCTACCACATTAGCTTAATTAAATGCGTATATCCCCGGATGGATAGTAAGATGTTATGCAAAAAACAACGCTTATGTAATATCTCATTTTCTTACTTCTAAGTCTTTACTTTTTTTTTTTTAAGAAAGAGAGCAGTTGTCACATGTTAAACCATCTTACTATGTCACGAATATGCTAATTAACTTGACGAAACCTGAAATAAAACATAACCTAATTAAGAAGCACATTAAGAACATTTTATCAACTTTTTTTTCCCCTTTTTAATGAAAAGTAAAACTGTTCACAAAAAGGTCGTACAGCTGTTTCGTTTTACCAAAAACTCTTTCGCTATAGTTCATCTCTCACATATTACTAGATTCACTTTTTGTGTGTGTGTTGAGGGTGGTGGTCAGAAAAGGGCACTTTGTTCGTCGAAGGAGGGGTGCGGGAAGGGAGAAGGGTACTTTTCGTCTATTTTAGTTTCTCTCTAGTCGGTCCAGTTGTGTAGAGACCCCAGCATCCGTACCCTGAGTGCCGACGGAAGGGCGGGATGAGATTCTGACGGGGAGGGGGGTGGTAGGAGGAGGAAGTAAAGGAGAAGGGAGAGAAGTTCGACGGAGAAATTACCATAGTGCCTTTTTTCAGAGGATGGTAACAGATGTTGGCAGTCCTGAGTCTGTCTCTTACCGAAAAGGGGGGAGGGGAACCCAACACAACCACTACCGCCATCTCTCGGCGACAATCGGCAGCTGATTAGAACGGTTTCTGTTGTTTTTTTTCCAGCGGTTGATTTCAACGCCATAGTTTTTTTTACTGCGCGGTTTACACTGGAAAACATAGAAGAAAGGAGATTTCACATCGTTTAATGAATTCTTTAATCTTGTTGGGAAATATGGTGATATTTCTTATGAGAGTGGCGGTTCTGAAAGCTTCATAACCACTAGAACCGGGGCTTGCAACCAATGGGTCGTGTGACCTGTTTGGCGTGTGGTTGCAATGCTTGTTGAGGTTATAGCCTTATATTTACTTTTGTAAGTGATTTCAATGACTACAGGAAAGTCCACTATTCAAATTGAAATGTAGGCTGTTAAAATGATAACAAATGTTATTTCTGCTTTGGTTCCGTTTGGTTACTCAACTCTGACAGTTGCTTTCTGACTTAGGCCCTAGCGCCCAAACTAAGGTCATTTTTTTGCCAAAGCCGAAGCCAAACTTCGTTTTATTTTTCACCTTCGATCGAAGCCGAGGCTGAATCCGAAGAAATCGCATATATTGTGAAAAATCCCTATTTTTAGGTTTGATACAATTATGTTGCATTTTAAATTTAAGATAGTGTTTATTTAAATAACAGGTCACATTTTGTTATTGTTGATAAAATAAAGTAGAATAAATTTCCGAAATTTTGATACAAAATAATATAAAGACAAAGCAAAAGTATGACAAAAATATCAATCAATTCTTCCTTTTAATATTTGGTTATGAAAAAGTGACTAAACTATTTTTTACTGCCATCCAGTCCCGTTCAAAAAATTAATCAGCTATCTTTGATATAAATGCTAACTAATTACATTAGCCATGGTTTGAGGTAAGTTCTTAATAAATCTGTTAGTAACACTAGATTACAGTAAACGCTGACCATGTGTCCCCATGACTGACTACTGATTAGTCTACCGACCGGGCGCCTGAATTCAACATACAGTGACTTGTCAGTTGTCATTTGTCACTGGTCACGTGACCGCTCCCACACCGCACCTACGAGCGTACATTATCTAAGGTAAGTTAAATGAACTTTCAGCTTCAGCGAAACCTTCGGTCTAATTTTGGCTGAAGACGATTATTTTGATGAAGCGGGCCGAAGCCGAATGTTCGCTCAGAAACTATTAGGCCCTTTGTCCACCAAAACCAAGCGATTAATCTCTCGCGACCAAGCAACCAACCAACCAATCACCTGGGCAACTTTTGTATTTAAACAATGCTTCACTCATCCACCGAGGAGACTTCGACTTTAGCAGTGGGTGATGGATCGTAAGGAAACCCAACATGTTGATCGGCAGGTTATAAGTTGCTTGTTAGTCTTTGCGGCGTGCACTTGTGGAGCTGTACGCAATGTTTTATTTTCATTTGTGAAAGCTTAACTCTCGAGCTTTTCGCGTTTTCCCTGCAAGTTTTCACTTTTGGGTGACAAAATATCACGGACAATGTCAAAGAAAGAACAAACTAATAATCTAAATTTTGTTCTTGAGATAGAAAATCACCCCAATTTTGAACCACCTTACTGTGTTTTTTTTTGTTTTTTTTTTTAATCCGGATGAACCTAAAAATTTTTCTGGGCCTTTTTACGATCTTTCAAGTACATGTAGCCAACAACCAGGTCCTCATCAGACGACGAAATTCTTGCAACTGATAGAAAATAAGTTTCTTGTTTGGACGAGAAATGGAGCAACTTATAGTCTTAGTGACCAATTAGCCACGATGTATCGCGTCGCGTTGGTTTTCTCGTTGGACGAAGGGCCTTAGTTTACTGTAGATCTCGTGTTTTGAGTGCTAGCAACTATCACTCACTGTTATGACTTTTACTGTCGTGACAGAACTGTCACCGTGTGAACGAGGCTTAACTTATAAAATACCCACCAGGATCGTTGATTATCTTTTGGGGCGTCTTGGTCGCATTCGTATAATCGTATAGCAATCAAAACAAGCATCGGCATGCAAGTGAACTTAAGGTGGAGATGTAGAGAACGTGAGAGAAACCAGTGGTTTTTTGCAGTTTTTATAGAAAAAAACATTTTTTGGTCAAAACAAATAGAACATTGCTTCAGTACAACCACAGAAATTAATTTTCTTCACATGGTGACATAATCATTTCTTGAATATATGTCGAGAGTGTCCTGACATTTAATGGCAACTTATCTCTTCATTTAAAAAGTTTTGTCATCTAATGCCACTGTGCTCAATAACAGATATTCAACAACTGTTGATAGCCCCAAATGAAGAAAATCAAAACCCATGTTTCTACTGGAGATTTATTTAGGTCAGAAAAATTGCAAAAACATTAGCCTTTTCTCTCTTTCCCTACATCCACACCTTAATATCACTTTCGTTTGGTTTGGTTTATCCGGGACGGGAAGGTCGGGATTTGAATTATATCCGGGGTGTATTGGGAGTAGTTACTCATAAACTGTCTCCTCTCCCTCCAAGAAAACTAGGGTACATTTCCTCTTAGTTAAATTAGGATATCCCGGACGGGTAGTTGGACGAGTTGAAAATAATATGTAGCTCTTATAAGTTATCAAGCGGTCTCGATGGTTTCAAAGACCAGCATTGGGGTCGAACCCCACAAGAGGTTGTAAACCCCTTCACTAAAACAATAATAAAATGACCCTGGGTACGGGACGATTCCTGGATAGCTCAGTAGTTAGAGCATTGGCGTACTAAGCCAAGGGTCCTGGGTTTGATTCCCGTGTACAGGTGTCATTTTTCAATTTTCAGAAAATAATAAAAGTGATCGTGTGACCCTGTTAGAAATATGCTCTCTTTGTTTGAAGAAGACTAGACATATGTTTCCAACTGTTTACTTTGAGCAATAACTGCGACATTTCGCGAGAAATTTTGTTAAAAATTAGATAATTTCACCCATACAATATATTTTTAAACTATAAAGTTATAATAAAATGGTCAACCTCTGGTTTTTGGGGTAAAGTGTTTGCCTCAGCACCTGATGTTCATGGGCTCAAACCCAGCCAGGGTCAACATATTTTTCTTGATCGATAAAACTCTGTAGCACAACTTCCTTCAGAGTGGAAGTAAATCCGTCGGTCCCATGTTGATTGTGGCCTGTAAAATAAGCCTTTAAGGTAAGTGAAAATACCTTAACTGGCAAAATTGGTAGGCTCTATCACTCTCGCTCATAGAAATTATCGTGTCGTGATATATTCAGTCGGGGTTCAGAAAGTACACATTGAACACTTCAAATAAATGAACAATAAAAATAAAATATAATAAAATTATTTTTCAATCTAATAGGGACATGTTATTTGCTTACTTTTAGTGCGAACCATATCTTGAAATAACAAATTAATTCTTAAATAACGTGGAATTTGTGGACGTCAACAGTACGTCCAAGCACTACGGGGGACAGACCCATTAACGAGAAAGTTTTATCCTCTGCAATCCGTTTTGAGGACTCTTTGTACCGCATATTGCATAAGTTTCTTCAAATATTGTTTAGGTCTACATTTATTCATCGTACTATTAATTATTCTGTTTACATGTAGCTACGTTTAAATTAACATGTTATTTTAGTTAACAGTGATAAACCTACATTTTTATATTTATTTATCATTTTAATCAAATTAAGAAAACTAATGTTGATTTTTCATTAATTTATAATATAAATACAGTAGAGTCTCGGAAACTCGACCTAATGTTGACTTAGGTGGTGTCGAGTTATTGAAATGTCGAGTTTTACAAATGAAATTGCATAAGATGCGTGTTTACTATGTCATGTTTACTAAACAAGGATGGATCACACCACAGTATCGAATATTATAGGTACAGTACTACTGTACTGTACTGTACTGTACTGTAGTATTGTACGCTACAGTAACAGTAATATACGTGTAGTACAATATATTACGTGTTAATATAATGGTGAATATACATACGTGTAATATACAGAAATGCAGTACAGTACTGTACATATAATACTGTATTGATTCGAATAACCCATTACTGAGTTGGAAAACTAACAAACACAGCCCGAGTGTTCCTCTAGAGTTACACAAACTGAGAGATTATTCAGTTGAATGACCTTGGATTGTGATGACTGGCGTCAACAACTTTGTGCACGTGCGCGTATCGAGCTACACGGAATGTCGAGTTATCGAGTGTCGAGTTTCCGAGACTCTACAGTGTTATTAAAAACAACCAGTCCTTTATTTTAAGCTTTAATATCCGCATTGACGAGAACACGGACCTAACGTCATGTTCATCCTGTCTGGTGTAAAATGTAACCAGGAGGTCGTGTTTCAAATCCCGGTCGAGTGTATAAAAGGATAGTTTACCACACTTCTTCCACTAAAATAATGTTATATTTCCTCTAAATTCCACATTCCACATTCCTACCCCATTAGCGTAGATAATCGGGGGGCCCGGACAGATTGTGAGGCACCAGGTAAAACTTGGATTGGATTTGGATTGTCGCACAAGGAGTCTTCCTTAATATGACAATATTTAAAAAACTATTATAGCTACATTCATGTATTCATACGTATGCAAATTTGTTCGATTCTTTTTTTTTTTTTAAATATGAGAATTTAAAACAACGAATGAGGTCTAATGCATAGTTTTCAAAATACCGTCAACTGGGGTACAGATACGCGCCATTGCTTCCAGGCGAAGAACTACATTGACAATTTATTATTATTATTATTATTATTATTATTGTTATTGTTATTATTATTATTATTATTATTATTATTATTATTATCATCACCGCATCTTACTACCCATTCGGGTTATACGCACTTACGCAAATTTTTAATGGTAGGGTGATTGTGAGATGAAATGAAGGACCTACAGTTTAACGTGGGATCCAAACCACGGTGGAGGCCTGGTATTCTACACATTCACAAGTTGTGATTATTACACATCTTGTCAGAGGTGAGGGAAGGATTTGGCAATCAGATTGATCAGGATTGAACCCTGAACCCTGGACCCTGGGCGATAACGCGTCATGTATCATTGACGGTTGTACAAGCAACGTACAATTTCGACATATTGTATTTCAAAATAAGCATAGGACTGGGCTCGTTGTTCAACATATTTGTTTGTTTTGTTTGCAAGGGTTTTCGAATCTATATACATCATTAGCTAGTTTTTGTAAGGCTCTAGATCTCCTAGTTAAATGATCAGACGGTCAACTAAAGTTGGTAATTTAGAGAGTGAGATTAAGCTATAGCCTATAAAGGATGGCTTCCAACTTATATTATTCAACTTATATCATTCAGAAGCATTTGGTTTTAATATATCACAAAGATAGAATTCCGCCCTTTTGAGCTCGTTTCTCCTCATTCTCTCTGAACCTTTTGAAACATTTGCATGTATTTAAAATTGAAAAGTACACGTCGTCTTTGCAGTTGAGATGCCATTTTGGTAATGAGTCGAATAAAGACGGTGTCAGTTGATCCTCCGAGTGCTCTCACGGTCATCACAGTACAATATTCAACACGCACTCCACTTCCACCCAACAGGGAATTAAGTTATGCTAAATTTGGATGTGTTGCAAGAGCGGAAATGTTAATGTTCCCTGTGTCTCGTCTCTGAAGTGGCTTGCATAATGCTCCTTGTAATATTGAAGTAGAAAGGTGCTGTTAAGTTTAGACATCGCTAGCGTCTAGCTTTGTTAGCTGCCATTGTTTTAAGAGAGAGCGATCACTACATCAAACCTAGCTACAGGTTTCACGTGGAATGTGATCACAGGTAGATATTGTTAGATCTATGGAATCACTTTGAGGGCAGGTGATAGGATACTGTGCTATTCTACGGTTACACCGGAAAGTCTATATTCTTGTATAAAACATAAATAGTAAGTTTAACAGCAACTTTATCTAAAGGATAAGGATGATGAGAATGTAGATGGGAAGATTTGATAAAATTACGCTGATAAACCCGCCTCGGTGGCGTAGTTAGCTAACGCGCTAGTCGTGTTGAGCTAGACTGCTGAGGACGGGGAGATCGGGGTTCGAATCTCGGTCGGGTGAACTGGGGGTGGTTTTTCCTGAATGGTTTTCCACTCTCCCTCCACGCAAATGCGGGTTCACTTCCTCTAAATTCAACCCTCCCAATTCCTAATCCATTAGAGTAATTAGTACTCAAGCGTATAACCCGAAAGGGTAGTAAGACGCGGTGCTAAATATTATACGCTGATAAATTACATCTGAAAAACCATCCCGTCTGAGATTCGAACCTCAGATTTCTGTAAATTCATTATATTGCATGTTTACGGTGTTACGCGAGAGAACGTGAGCCAAGTATCGTTTATTTTTCTACACTTTTCAAACAACTTTTATTTTTAAGCCAATAGGTACTTTTTATTTTCAGATCAGATTCTTGTTTTTGGTAAATTAATAAAATAATGCCTCAGTCAATAGGTCCTGCATTTAGTTTAACTTTCTACGTGTAGTAACCTCAACAGTTATTTAATACTTGTCACGGGCACTGCCAATTTTAAACAGGACATTTTCTATTCATTAGAATGTAACGGCACTATTCAAGAACCGTACAAATTATTACAAGCATAAAATTATACTAAACAGTTTATTTTAAGCACCGCCTTTTACTACCAGTTCAGGCTATACGCTTATGCACTAATTACGCTGCTGGTTTTAGAGATTAGGAAGGTTATATTTATAGGAAGTGTACCAGCATTTACGTGGATAGACATTTTTGACAAATCAACCTCTCAGTACACCCAACCTCGCTTCAAATCTCGATCTCCCCGTCATCGGCAGTCTAGTCTACTGCGAGAGTAGCGTGTTAGACCAGGCAGACACAGAAACGGGTTGAATTAACTTACATACAAAAGTAATACATTTGTTATTTTGACGAAAAAAAGTTTATTGCCGTATAAATAAATTGCGTAAACTATAAACTTGACTCCTCTTCAACCTCACGTTAACGTTTTGAACCGCTTGACCACCTGTTCAGACATATATGCTATTGTTTCTTATTATAATACAATATAGTATTAACGTGGTTATCTACTTGTTGGAGCGAGAGTTATATATGGAAATTTACCGGTAAATTTTTGACCGGAACATTTTCGCCAGTGTTGTCTTGCGGCTTACTAAGTAGGGGAAGGGGCTGGGTTTGGGGCAACTAGGACATAAATACATTAAATATGGTGTAGGAGTCGAGGGACAGTTAAAGTTGTTTGCAAATGCTCAAGGCTCATCTTAAAAATATATATTTTAATTATCTTATTGATGATAATTTACTGAAAATAAATCCAGATAAATAATGTCAAGAATTGAAGTATTTAGGTAAGATTGTAATGAAATAGATTTTTATTTAATAATAATTTTAATCAAAAGTTCACACCCTTAATATATTTCAAATGAATGAATAATTTCAGAATATAAAACTAAATGCATCCACATGTGTTAGTTAGTAAACCTTCTCACACACCTGAGTGGTCAGGTTTTTTTTGTTTTTGCTTACAACAATTCTGTTTCGTCGGCTTATATTTTATTTTGTTGAATATTCCCACACTCCTATTGCAAATATTGGTGAAATATACCGTAACCACTTTGAAAACACTCTCTCTCTCCCTCCCTTCTGGAACAAATAGAACATGGAGCAACTTAAAGAAAGAAAGAAGCCTATAGAAGGATTTCTTTCGAATAATCTACCCGAAAAGAAGGCTTCTTCTCCATTCTTCCCACAACCTTACTGAGAAGCGGTCCGCGCTAAACTAATCCCAAGTTTCAAATTCACTCCGTGACGCGTAGAACTATCTATCTTAAGCTGCCGCTTCGTGTGTACAAACATATTTATTCAGGATTATTTGCTTTTAAATTAGTAAAAATCAAAGTTTCTACAAAATAACAAATTATTCACTTAGAGATAGCATTATAACCAGATGGCAGCCCAGGACTTCAAGTAAGGTAAAAAAAAAGCAACATTTTGAAACATTTTAAAATCATTAAAACATTTGTTCCACGGCAGAACCGACGTTGGTGACACATTCAACCACCAAGCGCTATAGTCGAGACGTGAGTGGCATAATAGAACTGTGATCGCTATCATTGCTTCATTTTAACTCTATTAATAATATTTCTGGTGTTAACGTCCTATTAAGAAATAAGACTCCTTACTTCAGTCGGTAACTAGTCTGCCTACTGGGTTAAGGGTTCTTAGTTCGATTCCAAGCATGGCTGGAAAATGTATTGTTGATAAATTGTGGGCTAAACCTTTCACATTGATGTATTATGGTTCAGGAGGCCGGGTGTTGTGTTTCTTCTAGATTTAAGTTTTTTTTAAAGCCATGTGCTTGTATAGTCAGTTTGTTCAGAAAACGCACGTCAAATAACTCAAATAATAATTTTTATAAAATAGTGAAATTATATCATTGCTAACCGCGAAATTAATGTCCTCTCCGCCATGATCTTAGTGTGGAATTAAATGCTAAAAAAAAAAAAATGGTTGTACTGTCAGGTTTTGCTTGGGGTTGATGTGG
>CABFWB010000547.1:258108-276598 GCA_902151455.1 Timema bartmani
GATTTTGAGAAAATCGACTTTTTCTCTTTTTTCCCTTCAGTAAACTACCCTTAATTTTAGGGGTAGATATCCAATTCCAAAAACCCCTCGGGGCAACCCTATGAAAACCCTAGATATCAAGTTTCAGCTCAATCGGTAAAATAGTTTAGGCTCCAGTTGGAGGTACAGACGGACAGACAGACAGACAGACAGACGGAAATTCAAAAACCACTTTTTCGGATTCAGGGAGTCATGAAACGTCAAAATTCATCAAAATCTCGAGTTCGATTTTTTTGACGATCACCATACTTTCTCTACCTGTAAGATAGAGAGAAAGTAATTAATAAAAATGTCAAAATGAGAAGTTTTCCTAGCACTCGATGAACCAACACACAATAATATTGCCTAGCGCCTGTAAACTAGACTGTAACGGGTCGAGCGTGCGCGCTTGAAAAATAGAACCAGTTCTATCTTTCAAGCGTGTGCGCTCAGTCGCTCGCTCGCTCACTCGCGCGCTCCAGTCTGGCCACCTCTCATTACAACCCATGTGTTCAATTTTATATTTTAGTCGCTCGCTCGCGCGCTCAGTCTGGCCGCCCCCTTAGTCTTTGTGGCCTCCGGTGCGGATTCCTTCTTCTGTTCATGAAAGTATTTGCAAGATATTTTCAAGTATCTTGTTCGTATCGTGCTAGTTTCTATATCGAGATGGCCACCTTACAGTTAATTTTTGTTTTTAATTTACAAGGCGGTACCAGACACTTAAAACTGTAGGGTTGGGACGCTCTGAAGAGCCGCGGTGATTAATCAGGGGTTAGGAGGAGGGAATACCCACCACCCTCTTACACCATCATTTCCTTCGTCTTAATCTCAATAATTAGGACATAGTTGATGTGAGGGCCAGCGGCCTCTTTCTTAGGAAGGGGAGGAGGGAAACGTCTGGGAATAGGGGATGTAACCTGTGTTTACTGAAAGACTTGAAGAGAAAATAAGTGGTTTTCATTATTTGTAAAAACTCAAGAATGAAAAAAACAAAAAATAATACAACATCAATGCTTCATAAGTTGAGAAACAAAGAAACCTGAGATGATTGACAACATATTCCGTGTGATGGTCGCTTGGATGGCGAGTTGCTCTTTGGAGTCCATGTGACGGTCGCTTGGATGGCGAGTTGCTCTTTGGAGTCCATGTGATGGTCGCTTGGATGGCGAGTTGCTCTTTGGAGTCCATGTGATGGTCGCTTGGATGGCGAGTTGCTCTTTGGAGTCCATGTCACCGTTTGGTTTGTAAAGTACTTCTTCTCTTCCTACATCGTATCCCGTTCATCTGGGGTTAACGATTTTAATCCGTGGCAAGTCACAAGAACTTGCCAAATTGGTTTAGGTGGACTTGTTTTTATAGCCTGATGCCCTTCCTGACGTTAACCTCAGACCATTGCCCGGGGAAACGATGTGAATTCTACGAGCGAGCGGGGAAGAGTTTACCAATATTGCCATACCTTTGAGGGATCTTTAACATATCACAACTGACATGGTACCGATGGCTTTACTTCCCCTCCAGAGGAAGTTGTGCTACGGATTTTTGTCATTAAAGATAAAACCATCGGCCTCGGCTGGATTCGAGCCCACTCACATTGTCCTGAGTTGAGAGCTTCACTTCTAGACCGAGATCAACTTTGTTCTGCTATTAGGAGGCATGATCGGCCAGTTAACTGGGTGTAATTAGGCACAGTTCCAACTTGTCCATAAAATATGTTAAAGCTTTATCTTGATCTTTACGTGGCTGATAGCTTTCCATGTTATAGTTTTCTAATTTAGTAAATCAATGTATTTATATTAAACATACTTTAGAACAGGTGTGTCCAAACAATCGATCGTGATCGAACGGTTGATCGCCTTGGCGATCTATTAAAAAGTATTGAGAGAAAAAAAATATTAAAGACAAGGTTTGCGGCTTTGTTTCAAATGGAGATTATAAAATATAAATATTGAAGTTGTCTTGAATAATTAACACTTTTAATCCTGCCTTAGTTTGTGCCTCAGTAATTATGAAACCTCATTCAACAAACTATACTAAGCTTAAGCAGTGCCACAGATCAACTTCAAAATAAAGTGTTTAGTAAGAAAATACTTTTTTTCAATGGAATGATATAATATGTAGTTTGGTGAAAAATATAAGTCCACTAATTGAAAGGGTTATATATTTTTATATGAAATATAATCATACTATTAAAACACAAAATAGGTTTTTTTAACCAATGGAGCAAACAATATCTGGTCTATGGTCCCGTAGTAGATCGCAAATGATTTTCCTGCTCTGAAATAGATCACTAGATCCTAGGGGTGTGTGAGATCGACTTTTTTTTTGTTCGAGACGAAATCGGAAACGAAACTCAACCATCGAGACGAGATCAGGAACGAGAATGTTAGAATCCTTACTTCAAAACGAGAATGGCAATTAAAAATATAAAACTAATTATTTCTAAATTTGCTAGTATTACGTATTTTAAAACACTGACAATATTAAATTTGTTAAATAAATACATAGGCCATAATAGAAGAAATTTAAACAAATATATATAAAGTTGAAAATTTAAGCAATTTTTAATACTTTTGCTTTAACTTAGGCTACTTAAATTATAAACATTATTGAAACACATATTAAATCTAAATTTATATCTAGAATACGTTGACATACATATTTATATTTAAATAATAAAGAAAACATGAAAATCAAGTTTAAAAGTAAATTTAAAAAAAAAAGCAATTCCTGAGCCTTTCTTATAAAATAATATGTTTCCCGACAATCGGGTCGGGAACTGTAAATATTTTTTTCCGCGGGAATCCCGAAATTCGGGAATCCGGCACAACCCTACTAGATATATGTCTTCCCACTGTGCTTTAGAAAAACTTGTTTTGGTTTCACAGCCTGGTTAGTTTGTGTAACTAAGGGCCAGTTTCATAGTCAGATTTAGTGAGCCTAAAGTGTGAGTCGATACTAAATACAAGACGACACCTACCTAGACCAAAATGGAATGGGCCAGTTTCGCATATGAAACTGGCCCATTCACATTCAATTTCAGGTAGGTGACGTCTTGTATTTAGTATAGCGCCGCACTTGAGTCGTAATAAATCTGACTATGAAACTGGCCCATAGTCTATATTCTATAACAAGATCATGATTCATCTAATATATTGTTTATAGAGATGAAAACTACTGTTAAGAGTGTCAGATGATTGAATTAATGGGTTTAAAGGGCTGTATTTGCAAATACTTTTTATATAACATTGTAATATTAACATATTTCCTCTACAGAAGAAAGTGAACCCCAACGTTAGAAACACCTTTGCATTCAGCCGCCAAGCGCTATAATCGAATAAACTTATAGTCTACTCTATCATATCTATAACATTAGAAATGCGTAAGTTAAAAGTTTTATTACTTCGTAATAGGAAAAAATGAACATATTTTTTTTAGAATTATTTTGCAATTTGTTCTAATTTAGAAAGCTTTCCGGAACTAATCGAAACTTTGGAACTACCTTTCCAGTGAAGCTGACAATAAACAATATCAATTAAACTAAAACAAAGACGTTACTAGCCATGTTTTTGAGCCTGTTGTTGCACTGTTCTAGAACAAACTGGATGTAAAGTCGGCCCAATCTGTGCGTTTCTGTTATACGGGTACGTTTAGATTGACTTTCTTATTATTTGTTTTTTGTTTTTATTAGATCTTAATCATTTCTTTTAAAAATAAGTCAACTTTTTTTCTTTATCGTGTTTTTCTAACCGTCCGGGTTATTCGCGTTTAAACATAATAAATTGTTTGAGATGAGAATGATAGAGGTTATAGGAAATGTACTCACATTTGCATGGCTAAAGTTAAGGAAATTATCACCTTCATTACAAGAGGCCTGTATTCGAACCTGGGCCTCCCAATCACTAATAGAAATTACAACGATAAATCGATAAATAGGATATATTGATTAATTTACAAAAAACGTAATATTTATATCTATGTTTTAGTATTCAATATATTGAGCAGTTTATATATTTCATTCTAGTGATATTCATTATTATTGTAAGGAGAAATATGTAAACTATTAATATAAGGAACACTTTTAAATTGTTATATGCAATTGAGATTTGATTAATGTATTTAAATACAAGTTAAAATTAATAATGAGTTATCAAGTCGATTAATAAATATTTGACAAACAAATATATACAAATTATGAAAAACCTTTGGTAAATTCTGCAGGCACATTGGTTCAGTTTATTACGATTTCTAATCAAATTCAAAGTGAAGCTATGTTACTAAAAAGTTATTTTAATAAATTTATTTTCCACTTCATTAACTTATTTATATTGATTAATTGACCAAAATATGTTTATATCTATCAAATTTAATTGCATATAACAATTTAAATGTGTTCCTTATATTAATAGTTTACATATTTCATGTGATGGACTACGCTTTAAGGTTATTGAATCAATATAATAGGTAAAACTGCCATCCCTGATAAATGGCATTCTAGTTCTTCACTGTTGAGTATGTGAAGTCACATATTAGTAAGACTCGTCTCGGCCGTAGCGCCAGCCTCAGGTACGGTCGGGAATACGGCCCCTACAGAGGGGGAAGGGAGGGGACAGTTCGGCTTGCGGTAAATGTCCTTAGTAGGTCACGACAGTCCGTCTACGACTTGGACAACCTACTGTTGGACAGTTATAAAATATACTGGATATAATTTCAATGAATCGTACGTCAACACATGACCTCTCTGGCAGTTGTCTTGTTTCTACAGCTGTAATAAGCGCACTTGTATTTATAGGGCATCCACTGCATGATAGGTGGGATCTGACAGCTAGGAAAAGTTACCATAGGCCTAGATCCGTTCGACAAACATATTCTTTGCGTCCAAAATTATTGATATGCTATTTCTACTATTTTATTACAGTGGTGTTAATTTATAAGTATTGAAAATATCCATCAAAAGTTAAATCTACATATCCCACGATTTGACGTATGAATATGTGAGATTATATATAGTAACTTTTCTAGCTGTCTGATAAGGACCATCCTATGAAAACTGGGCTGTAGTAACTTTTCTAGCTGTCTGATAAGGACCATCTTATGAAAACTGGGCTGTAGTAACTTTTCTAGCTGTCTGATAAGGACCATCCTATGAAAACTGGGCTGTAGTAACTTTTCTAGCTGTCTGATAAGGACCTTCCACGGTTGCCACTCGTCCCGTATTTTTCAGGATTGTCTTGTATTGCAGGTTTTGTACCTTCCGTCCCCAGACAAAGAAGTTGCAAACAAAACAAATCCCGTACTCTCGAAACAATCCTAATTATAGACATTTGTTTTTATTGTTTCGTTTTACGATTTGAAGCATTAACTATATGGTGTTAATTTTGCGCAAAACTGGTATTTAAGGGACACCGTTGTTGATGGACAAACATGTAGGAGTTTTCGAGACTTCAAAATTTAATAACACTTATTTCTAACGTTTAAAATAGTGATATTTTTTAGGTCTCATTTGTAAAATATACTTGTATTTTTCTAAAAGAAATTATTCACACCCTCCTTCTTAGTGATTATATAAAAATAAACCCCAAAGATCTTTTGGGGGATACATTATCGCCACTGAAAACGTGCCGTATTTCATTTTTGAGACAATGACAATGCTAGTGTCGGTGTTCCATTTGACTAAAGTAATAATTTGTACTAGGTGGTTTATTATATTATATGTATTTATCTAAGATTTATTTTAATGCCAAAATTGATACACTCATGTTATAAGCTACAACGATTAAAACTAAATTGTACTTTGCATCCCGCTTTTATCTTAAAATAGACATTTACTAAAAACACCCTAGATCTGTGAAACAAAATAGTAGATCTATACGTTGTTACAAAAATACTAAATCAAAGATTATAAATTAAATAATATACACTGTTACCTACTCCATGCAATTAGGAAATAGTAGCACTGTTGCAGAAACATTGAGAAAAGAGAAGCATCTCTGTCCACCAAAGAGCATAACAATCAGTTTCATTCTAAGTACGCCATTAAAAATATAGATGGCTGGTCATAGCTCACAAATTATTGATTTTATAAAAATATATTTCAAATAAAATATTTTTTTATCTAATAATACTACATCTTTACAATGATATGTTATTTCCTATCACAAATAGTTGTTGAGAAACGATCATAATTGGAAAATTTCCCCTATGTAATTTACCCTCGAAGTAATTTTCATGAGAAAATGAGAATTGCCATTTTATTTATATTGATAAACAATTTCTAGATATAAAATTTAATCAATTTAAAGCATATTTCAAGAAAATCTCTTTTTTTCTCTTTTTGCCCTTCAGTAAACTATCCTTAAATTTAGGGTTGGATATCGTATTCCAAAAATGCCTCAAGGAGGGACCTTATGAAATCCCAAATACTAGGTTTTAGCACAATCGGTAAAATAGTTTCGGCTCTAGCCTAAGGTACAGACAGATGGCGTTACGAAAGCCACTTTTTTGGTTTCAGGGGGTCATGAAACGTCAACATTTATCAAAATCTTGAGTTCGATTTTTTTTATGTTCACAATACTTTCTCTCCGAGGTGTCGAGAGAAAGTAATTACATGGACTATAATGGTATAATTAGGGCTTTTTTCTGTTTTATCTCAAGTTTAGGTTGTTTAGTAAATATTTAAATAGATTTTAATAGATTTAATTTTTCATTTGAGGTATTTAAAGTGTACATTCTAAACTGACTAATTATATCAGTAGAAAACTTACGAGCTAACTTAACTCTATATCAGACACAACACCTTGTCCCCGGCTTTTAATTTATCAATGTGAAAGGGAAAACCCACATTTCGACAATGAACACATTTTTTGGTCATTTCAGGAATCGAACCTAGGACACTAAGCTAAGTAGACAAATACGCTACCAACTGAGCTAAGGTGTTGGGGTATTTTAATTAAGCTCTAGAGTGACCTGGTGGTCTAGGGATAGAGTGTTGGACCTATGTGCTAGGGGTCCGGGGCTCGATCCTCGGTCCCGGCACAGATTTATCTGATTGCCAAACCCTTCCTTCACCTCTGACAAGACGTGTATTAATCACAACTTGTGAATGTGTGGAATTCCAGGCCTCCACCGTGGTTCGGATCCCACGTTAAACTGTAGGTCCTCCATTTCATCTCACAATCACCCTACCATTACACATTAGTGTAGGTGCGTATAACCCGAACGGGTAGTAAGACGCGGTGCTAGTAATAATAACAATAATAATCAAGCTCTACATATATTATTACTTGCAAAAAATATCGTATTTGAATTATTTAAACAAAATAATATTAAAACTCATAAGCCCCTGTAGGGTTTGAAAAAAACCACAATGATATTTTCAAAGAATATTTTAACTTTCTCGGAACGTATAAACCGAACGGGTAGTAAGACGCGGTGCTAAGAAAAACTTTCTCGGACATTTTATTGCCATTAATAAGAGCTTGTTTCACAGTTTTTCAAGGGCTTAGCCTCTATTATAGATATCATTATATATAGCCCTATAATAGCGGCTTTTTTTTCACGTACAAGCTTCATTTCCACTTGCACCTAGTGTGTGACTGTTGTGCATGCAGGTGTTTGTCCAACCACTGCCCTTCAAGCTGTGTTAATATGTGATTGTTGTGTCTGCATATGTTTGTCCAACGCCACCCCCAGCCTTCAAGCTGTGTTAATATGTGATTGTTGTGTCTGCATATGTTTGTCCAACGCCACCCCCAGCCCTCAAACTGTGTTAATATGTGATTGTTGTGTCTGCATATGTTTGTCCAACGCCACCCCCAGCCCTCAAACTGTGTTAATATATGATTGTTGTGCGTGCATGTGTCTGTCCGACGCCTCCCCCAGCCTTCAAGCTGTGATAATATGTGATTGTTATGTATGAATGTGTTTGTCCGACGCCGCCCCCGGCATTCAAGCTATGTTAATATGTGATTGTTATGTATGCAGGTGTTTGTCCGACGCCACCCCCGGCCTTCAAGCCGTGTTAATATGTTATTGTTATGTATGCAGGTGTTTGTCCGACGCCACCCCCGGCCTTCAAGCCGTGTTAATATGTTATTGTTATGTATGCATGTGTTTGTCCGACGCCGCCCCCGACCTTCAAGCTGTGTTAATATGTGATTGATATGTATGCAGGTGTTTGTCCGACGCCACCCCCGGCCTTCAAGCTGTGTTAATATGTTATTGTTGTGTGTGCAGGTGTCCGTCCGACGCCACCCCCGGCCTTCAAGCTGGCCGCCAGCACGGTCACTAGTATGAATCCCCACTATCACCCCTACACGGAGCTGAGTTCCCCTCACTCCCCTCCCCCGCAACCCCCGGATAACAATAACTACCACTCCGGCCACCAACACCACCCGGGCCCTCAAGGACCCAACAACCCCATGAGCAACGGTCATGTGATGGGCCCTCACTCCGGGCCCCCCAACAACCACCATCACCACCCCCCGGGTCCTGGACCCCACCACGACCACCACCAACACCCGCACCATCAGCACCCTTTCGGGGGTGGAGGACCGCCGCCAGGAGCCATGCACCACCCACACCACCACCATCACCTCAACAACAATAACAACAACAACTGCCCGACGGTAAAGGTGTGCGCGGGTTGCGGGGGTAAGATCATCGAGCGGTTCCTGCTCCACGCTCTCGACCGGTACTGGCACAACAACTGCCTCAAGTGTTCGTGCTGTGGCACCTACCTCGCCGATATCGGAGGATCCTGCTTCACCAAGGCCAACATGATCCTGTGCAAGACGGACTACATCAGGTAGGACATCCACAAACACCCAGGTGTTCCATTCCTTGCAAGACATTCATATAAACACATGTGCTCCATTCATTGCAAGGCATTGATATAAACACATGTGTTCGATATCTTGCAAGACATTCATATAATACATGTGTGTTCCATTCCTTGCAAGACATTCATATAAACACACGTGTTCTATACCTTGCAAGACATTCATATAATACATGTGTGTTCCATTCCTTGCAAGACATTGATATAAACACACGTGTTCTATACCTTGCAAGACATTCATATAATACATGTGTGTTCCATTCCTTGCAAGACATTGATATAAACACACGTGTTCTATACCTTGCAAGACATTCATATAATACATGTGTGTTCCATTCCTTGCAAGACATTGATATAAACACACGTGTTCTATACCTTGCAAGACATTCATATAATACATGTGTGTTCCATTCCTTGCAAGACATTGATATAAACACACGTGTTCTATACCTTGCAAGACATTCATATAATACATGTGTGTTCCATTCCTTGCAAGACATTGATATAAACACACGTGTTCTATACCTTGCAAGACATTCATATAATACATGTGTGTTCCATTCCTTGCAAGACATTGATATAAACACACGTGTTCTATACCTTGCAAGACATTCATATAATACATGTGTGTTCCATTCCTTGCAAGACATTGATATAAACACACGTGTTCTATACCTTGCAAGACATTCATATAATACATGTGTGTTCCATTCCTTGCAAGACATTGATATAAACACACGTGTTCTATACCTTGCAAGACATTCATATAATACATGTGTGTTCCATTCCTTGCAAGACATTGATATAAACACACGTGTTCTATACCTTGCAAGACATTCATATAATACATGTGTGTTCCATTCCTTGCAAGACATTGATATAAAACATGTGTGTTCCATTCCTTGCAAGACATTTATATAAACACATGTTTTCGAGATCTTGCAAGACATTCATACAAATAAATATGTTCCATTCCTTGCAAGACATTTATACAAACACATGTGTTCGATATCTTGCAAGACATTCATACAAATAAATATGTTCCATTCCTTGCAAGACCTTGATATAAACACATTTGTTCTATTCCTTGCAAGACATTAATTTAAACACATGTGTTCAATTTCTTGCCAGTATAGTATAAGACGATATATCATGTGTTCCACAGCTTTTACTTTTGATAGATATAAAATATAATATTATAAATGTGATAGATGATGATCGTTGCAAAGTGCAAAGAAAGTTTGTTTTTCTAAACTGTTCTTTCTGCCGTTTTCTTACTGGATAATTGTTGATGAGTTAGTTTATTTTGTGGTGAGTTTATTGTTTCTCTTTACATACAATAATTGATTTTGATTCAAATATAATTTTTGTCTTGGTAAAATATACACATTTTCATTTATATTTAAATAATAGCAATTTTGATGCGTAGGAAATCAACTAATATGTTAGCAATTTCTACACTTTTATGAATAGTAATCGTTGCTATTCTAATGTTCTATGTGCTATAATTTTTTTAAATATTATAATATAATAATTATTTTCTTTTCAAAAACACAGCGATATTTCATTAAGATACGTTACCAAACGCTACCCGGGCTTTTCTGTAATCTTGTTGCTTGAATATAAATATTGAGATTGATTTTATAGGCTTATATCTTAATTTGGTTTAAATTTAAAATTGTTTAGATTCTAGAATCCAACTATTGAATTACGGATTAGAAAAAATACAGCTCATCATTATGGTTGCTGTAGAATACCACTTTCATTAAAAAGGTGTTTCCCAAACTGTGATTCGCGAGCCGATTTATGGTGGGTTTCGGTAAATGTTTGAAATGTGGACATTTTGTTAATCTTTAAAAGTGGAAAATATTTTTGAAAAACTTAAAAAAAGAAGATAATAAATAACATATTATTAAAAATAGGCCTAAGGATTAGGGAATTGGGTTTTATGTGGACATATACTCTTTGCACACACATCATTTAGAGCAATATATACCTTTGTGAAAAATGTTAGTCAATGATAAATTTTAAGAATTATTTCAATTAAATATAACACCCCTCACTCCCTAACTCTTCTCCTCTTGTCCAAGTTGGACGTGAAAGTATGTCTTTCTAAAAATGGAGTAATGGTTCTAAAAGGTTTGTGAAGTCCTGAATTAAGGTGGGGTGCTAGTGAGCACCAGTTTAGTGCATTAATTTTGCAGTTTTTATAGCATAAACATTTTTTGGCCAAAATAAATCAAATATTTCTTCCATAGAAACATAGAGTTTAGCTTTCTGCACATACTAATCTCAAGAGTTCTTGAATATCTCTCATGAGCATAGCGGCATTTGGTGACAAACTTTTTAAATGCAGAGAAAAAGTTGTCACTAAATTCCAGGACACCCTTGACAGATATTCAAGGACTGTTGAGATTATCATGTGCGGAAAACTAAACTCTATGATTCTATAGAAGAAATATTTGATTTATTTTGGCCAAATAAATGTTTATGCTATAAAACTTCGAAAATACTGCCCTAAACTCACGCTCACTAGCACCCCATCTTAAGAGCTTCACTCAGGGATAAAGTTCCGAGAAGCAGCGTGGAGTGGGGATGTAAAAACCATAATACGACCCTCCCCAGTCCACTAGACTGGGATTAGAGACTTGACATGCCCATCACCGACGACAAAGTGTGACGCGAGTCCAACAAATTAGACCTTTCGTCCACCGTTGGCGGGTGGTTCCGACAGTGATAGAAACTTGGGCACTACTACGATGGTTGTTTGATGCGATGTCTCACTACTCTCGAACATCGACACTCACAGGAGAACAGGTTGATTTGACACGTTTTCGTTTTTTCTAAGCACCGAGTCTTACTACCTGTTCGGGTTTGGCTTGATTTTCCACTTAAACTATTGTTTACTTGATCAACCTGATTATTTTTAACCATCGTTGTCAATAGTCTTGAATCTGGGTATAGATGTTTGTGCACTTCGATATGCTCGATATTTCCTTTGTTGAACTTTACTAGGTATATTAGAGCATGAAAAAAAATTGGTTAAATGATCCAAATCAAGCTCCATTTGGCATAGAGCCACCCTCTTGTTTTCCCGATTTACCATTGTAGGTATTTTGAAGGGGATGATAATATAGCCATGTGAGGTATCATTTCATATGTTTTGGGAAATTTGTGTCGTGACAAACAAAATATGAAGATTTTGTGTCAACTGTTACAGAATATGCAGAAAGTGTTACGAAATATATTTCCCATAAACAATACTGTCATACAGCCATCTTACTACACTTTACTATCATAGTATATTTTATGTATCATTCACAAGCTGTGACCTTCCTTTTACAGAATGGTAATGCCAGACAATCTTGGTAGTTCCCTGTACCCCATCTCATTTAATTTGTCCCATCAAAATAAAATAGAGGTAGGATTCTTCTCATTGTACATACATGAAGATTCCCATTGCTTTCTCTGTCAGCATGAATTAGGTCTCTAAGTAAAGGGCTTAGTGTATTTGCAAAAAAGAATTACCAGTACTGAAACTTGACACATTTAATAATACAATTTGATTGAAACACTTCATAAGCCTTCATAGTTGTAGGCAATATTTGTATTGTAGTTTTAATCTTGTCATTTGATGACATTATTTTTTCTTGAACAGATCTTCATAATATATCTATAGCTTCAAACACGTCAGATTACTTTCCTAAATCAC
This sequence comes from Timema bartmani, assembly GCA_902151455.1. NCBI lineage: Eukaryota > Metazoa > Arthropoda > Insecta > Phasmatodea > Timematidae > Timema > Timema bartmani. The sequence continues at coordinate 270,675 of CABFWB010000547.1, forward strand.
CTTGTTCCTTCATAAATTAATCCATAGAAGAGTTTGTATTACTTCACACAGCATTGATAATGCTCGTACTCCTCGTGAATAGTGGTTTCCATGAAGAGCACTTTCTGCTGAATAGAAAATTAAGGTTTCAGTTTCTGTTAATAGTTCGACCACACCACTGTTCTTCAGATACATTCCTAAATATGTTTCAAGTACTTTCTGCATATGGAAACAACCTAATCCAGGGAATAACTAGAAAATTTAGCTGGCGAAAGAAGTTTAAGCTCTTTGTCAATGTGATACTAACCTTCGTCACACCATAGTAAACCTCGTTCTTGGCCTACTTGTATGAGAGCATCCTGAAAATTTACCATTGCTGTGTAAACTGTATCATATTGTTTTGTGGGATATGGCAAAATGGGAGTAAATTCGGTGTAGGTACTTCGTGATATCATTTCTGACACAACACTCATCACATTGTTTCGCGGTGGAACATCAATGTCACTTGGAAAACCATTTTCAGGTACAATTTTGTCTGTTATAAGCCTGCAAAGGAACCATGCGATATCAGAATAGGTTTCATTCTTCACGATTGTATTAATATCGACAACATCTTCACTAGGACTAAAAGTCGGTAGCAATAGTACCTCGGCTCTTGGGCCTATAATATGGAACAAGTTGTTGGTCTGGTATTCGTTTATCTAAACTTCTTTTCGTAATATCAAAACCATATGCGTCTCTGTAGCTGTCTGGTAGATCTTCATAAATACAATCACTTCTAAAAGTGTCTTCTGTCAGAGGCTTATCCTGAAACAAAACTAGCACATTGTCCGTTCCTCCTATTCCAGATATCGTTGCTTCCTCTCTGTCAAAGTTATCCATAGCTCCTCTTATTTAAAGTCCTTTTTTAATGGACGGAGGAATTGGAACTTGGTAATCATCACAACGAATAATAGTTCTGGTAGCCAGCATTTGAGCTTGTATTTCCACTTCATCATAGCTGCATAGCGATTAAATGTTGTGATTAACTTCTTTGACCTGCTTGTTTGATGAATTTTCTGGGAGATGCTACTTGGGATTGGTGTCTTCTTATGTTCATTATGCACAAGGTAATACACAGTTCGAAAAGTAAATTCACATTTACGACGAACATACACAGGACACTGATAGGATGGAGACATATGTTGAAAGAATTTTTACCAGTTGGGTGGACGTGATTGTTCGCGTTGAAATTGTGATTTCTGTAAATTATTTATGCCACAAAATTTGTAATTTAAAGAAAAGTCAGTCAATGCATTCAATACAAAGAGCGTCACTATATTTCCTCACAGCATCAAATGATTAATTTTATCTGTCATTGACGATTCATTGATAGCAGCAGAATAAACCAATTTTGAGAGTGATCTCTCCTTTGGGTAAGAGAATCGAATGCTTTTTCTCAAGTACCCGATTAAGATGTCTTTCATTGTTCTAATACTTATAATGTTTTCAGGATACCATCACACAAACTCGTTCCGAATATCTGTTAACTGATATAATTTATTGCAAAAGTCCAGGGTTTGCACACATTCTGTATAATCTGTATCGGTAACATCAATTAGTTTATCAACTTTTGATACTGTCACTCTCTTATACTTTACAAATTAGTTTTCTTATGCACGAATTGTGGCACATTACATCAGCTCCATATACACTCGCAATATCGGGTAATGTATAGGTTCTCTTAAACACCCCATCTTCAAATGTTTTGGTTGCATCTCAAAAGCCTTGGGCTCTTTCACCTTCAAAAATTCCGTATAATTTCCGGTCAGCCCTGTATTGGCACACAATTCAGCTAAAGGTCTTGACGTGCTAGCTCTGGGGGTTCATCTTTATGGCTAGTTGAAGTTTCAGTTATTGAAGCATTTTGTTCTGATTGTTCAAATTGTGTAGCTTTCACTATTATTTCATCTTGTAGGCTATATCGTATGTAGCATTTCATGTGGTAAACAAACCCTTTTAGTTCATAATGATCTAACGTATTCAGAAATTTGGCTTTCAGAATGGAACTTTATGAACTAATTCTTCCTCTACCAGGTCCACTCCCACAGGTGCTCTCACCTTTTATAACTTTTTGGCAGATGATGCACAAAGTGGAATCAACCACATTTCTTCGTCTCATCCTCGGAGGCAAGCACTGCAATTTCAATCCTTCCATAGCTACTAGTTACTCATGTCTGCAAAAGAGAATATATTTTTGACCATAAATGCCCAACAATAGTTTGGCTAGATTATGTTATCATCCCCTTCAAAATGCTTACAATTGTAAATCGGAAAAACAAGATGGCAGCCCTGTGCAAAATGGAGTTTGGTTTTTTCAAGCAGCCATTGAAATCGAGTAAGGGTTGGGATTAAGGTGGGGTGGAAGGGGACACGAAAAAATACCAGTGTTTTTGCTGTTTTTATATCAAAACATTTTTTCGGTCAAAATAAATAAAATATTACTCCACTAAAAACATAGAATTATATTTTCTTCTCATGGTTACCTCAAAATGTATTGAATATCTGTCAAGGGTGTTTTCGAAATTATGGCAACTCTTTGTCCTCATTTTAAAAGTTTCTCATCTAATGCCTCCATGCTCATGACAGATATTCAACAACTGTTGATACCACTATTTGAAAAAATTAAACTCTAGGTTTGTACTAGAGCAATATTTGATTTAATTTGGCCAAAAAAAGTTTTGCCATTAAAAACTACAAAAAAACGCTTGTCTTTTCACGCGTCCCCTTCCATCCCACCTTAAGAGCGTCAGTTTCATCTCATAAGTTCTTCACTGGCGGGGATATCGGGGTTCAAATTCTACCAAGGTACTTATTAGATTCCTAAATGGTTTACCACGCTCTCTCCACAATAATTCTGGAACTATTCCTCTGAATTCTACCTTCCTTATCTCTGGCCACCGTAGTGTATGTATACGAATAGCACGAATGTCTAGTAAGAGTTGGAGCACACACAAACTGTATCGTGAGTGATTGTTTACTCACTTTTCCTCCACAAACAAATGCTGATTTCTAATACGTTTCCTCGAGGCTGCTCACCTAACAACGAACATCGCCAGCCGCTACCATCTCGGGAGGTCTGGAAATTGCACACGTAACGCAGCCTCGAGTTTTCGGAGCAAGGTGTAAAGGGAGCGCCAGTGAGCCAGAAAGGCCGGAAATGAAGGCAAAGAGCTCGTTTCTGGCGGCAACACAAGGAAGTGAAGAGTTGAATCCTTTCTCCCTAGAGGGTGTAAGGGTTACAAGGGCCCGCTCTTCAGCAGGGGTGTACGTTCATCGACCCGTCTGCGGTTGGGCGCTTCAAACGAAGGAGGGAAACCAACTAATGGTCCATTTTGCATTGATAAAATACATAATATTCGGTAATACCAAGATATAAATAGAATGTTTAAATTGAGCAATAATAACATATTTTATGACAGAGGGATATGCCTTTTTAAAGAGATCAAGCTGAGCTGAAAGCTCTCAGAATGTTTATTAAAGTACTTTAATATGTTTAATTAGGTGATCTAAAGATATTTAAGTTAAACGTTTTAAATATATTTGTATATCCTTGGGGCTTACAAATCATCATCATCATCATCATCAACTGTTTCCAACCTGTGGCCGGGTCAGGTTAGTAAACTGCCTCCATCTTCCTCTATTCTTCCAACTATCTTCCTCCTTTAATTGATTCCACTACTCTCCTCTCACTTTCACACTTTCCCACAAATAGTGAACTTTAAATTCATTTTAAATAGTATAGATTTAGCAACATGCTACACACAAGTATGCCTGATTATTATTATTTTTGAAAACTCATGAGGATATATGATACACAGTTCACCCATTTTTTTTAAAGAGAGAAACGGCTGAGGAATAGAGTGGAGTGGGGGCGTTTTAACTGTGGCTGGTTGCATGGTAGCAACAGTAGATGTAAAGCCTTTTAAATACATAATTAGGGTCTGAGATGCTAAGAGCTTATTAAGAATATATATATATATATATATATATATATTTAGCACTGAGTCTTACTAACCGTTCGGGCTTATACGCGTTTATATTACTTACGCTAATGTGTTAAGGTTGATGAAGGTTGAATTTAGAGAAAACTTAATCGAATGTTTGTAGGGAGAGCGAGAGAAAGAGAAAGAAAAGAGAGAGAAAGAAAAAATAAACAGAGAAAAAAGAGGGAGGGAGGAAAAGAAAGTGTGGAAAACCATTTAGGAAATATCACCTTCATTACACCCAACAAGGATTCAAACCCCGACCTCTGTGTCATCCGTAGTTCAGTCTATTACGAAAATGACGCCTTAGAGTTGACAATTCGCCCACCGAGCAGTCAATGACCAGTATAAACATACACGAATAATATTATTTGCTAGATGTGGGCCGGGGGGAGCGGGGGAGGAAGGTTTGTCTTTCAAAACACCTCCCCTGGTTCAGCCTCACATTATTAGAGCTCTGTGAAGTTTAGTTAGGGTCTCTTGGTTCTAGTTACTGTGTTTGACACCAAGGGTTTTTAACAACCTCACCTTAGAAGTAGGGAAGAGATGGGAAAATCCACGATGATACAATATAATATGATTTAGACTCGAACCTTAAGCTCCCAATAACCGATATGCGAGTCTGATGCCTTGACCCCGTAACCACTGATATGAGTTAGTGAAAACTTTGTAGTTATGATTGACCAGATGTAGCTATACTGCATTCACGGTAGGAATTACTCTCTGAAAGGTCTTTTTTTCTACCAAAATCCTACTATATAATAGATTTCTGGTAGGGAAAAAGTCCTTTCAGAAAACAATTCCTACGGTGAACAGACTTTAACCAACGACGTGGTTTAAAATTATAGTTCGTTCATCTATCGACTTCACTTTGAGTGGTTTTACTGACCTGTTGTTTTTCTTATTAATGTGCACAAGAGATTAGCAATACAGACACAATATGAACCTCACGATGGTTTACTCCATCACTGCTGTAAGGAGTCATCCATAAACCAGGGAAAGATTTTTTTTTCTTACGTTTTTACCCTCCCCTCTCTATAAAACACCAAGTAAACATTTATCCTGACCCCTCCTCTATTCCCCCCTGTGTTACGTAACTTTTTACATCAAGAGCTCATGTCATTATTTCATAAGGAAGCTTTATATAAATGATTTCAAAGAAAGCTTTATTAACAATACTTTATTAATTATTAGTAACAATCATAGTAAAGTAATTTTTTCAACATTATAATAATTTAAGTATATTAATTTTGTTACTTAACACTGGGATGTACCCACCCTCTCCCCATGTGACATCATGTAAAACCATGCAGACATTAGAACTCCCCCATGTGACACTATTTAGACATTAGAGCTCCCCCATGTAGCACCATGTAGATATTAGAGCTCTCCTCATATCACACCATGTAGACATTAGAGCTCTCCTCATATCACACCATGCAGACATTAGAACTCCCCCATGTGACACTATTTAGACATTAGAGGCCCCCACCCCCATGTAACACCATTTAGACATTAGAGCTCCCCAATGTAACAACAAGTAGACATTAGAGCTCCTCCATGTAACAACATGCAGATATTAGAGCTCCTCCATGTAACACCATGTAGACATTAGAGCTCCTCCATGTAGCACCATGTAGATATTATAGCTCCTCCATGTAACACTATGTAGGCGTTAGAGCTCTCCTCATATCACACCATGTAGACATTAGAGCTCTCCTCATATCACACCATGCAGACATTAGAGCTCTCCTCATATCACACCATGCAGACATTAGAACTCCCCCATGTGACACTATTTAGACATTAGAGGACCCCACCCCCATGTAACACCATTTAGACATTAGAGCTCCTCCATGTAGCACCATGTAGATATTATAGCTCCTCCATGTAACACTATGTAGGCGTTAGAGCTCCTCC
>CABFWB010000548.1:0-13578 GCA_902151455.1 Timema bartmani
ACCCCCTTGGGGTACAGCAGCCCTAATTGATGTCCCAGTCACTAACCAGTTCCTGCCGACAACCAAACAGGTCGTGACGTCAGAGCCGGTCCTCTTCAATCCAACACACGACCTTGAGGAGAGAAGTGGAGCGTTCTTCGCGCGCGGGCAAGTTTCTCGAGCAAGATCCGTTGCGGGTGAATGAATGGGGAACACGACTACAGGTTTAGAGGGACCTGGTTCGATTTCAGCGCGGCGTAAAAATGAGTTGTTTGGTTTTATTTGGAATATTTTCAAGTGCACTTTTCTGAACTGATTGATCATTTCAGCACATAAATAACAAACTAACTTTAGGTGGCCGCCTTGGTCAGGCCAAACAGCTGAAAATACAATGGTTGTGTCTTTTTTGGAACTACTTTTCTATTTTGTTTAGACATATACTCCCTTCCGCCCTTCACCTACAACTTTTTTTAGCACCACGTTTTACTATACGTTCAGATTATATGCATATGCATTAATTACGATAAGTACTCATAGATAAGGAAGATTGAATTTATAAAAGTGCACCCACATTTGCATGGAGGGAAACTACCCTCAGTGCACCTTACTGGGATTTGAATCTCAATCTCCCTATTCTCGGTATTCTAGTCTAACAAAAGAGTGAGTGGCCACTCTTTGTCATGTCAATAGTAAAGAGGGGAAGGACAACTCCGAGAGTAATTTTCTTTTCTTTTGTGAGCCAATGAAAAAAAATCTTGTATTTGTAAATGGAAGATTAAATCTATAGCTCCTTTTCATATTACTTAGTCTCATAGCTCCGTAAACATGCTTAAAAAGGCGTTAATATTTAACTATTTCCATTTATTCACCCATTTGTTTCTAATAATAAAACTCAAAATATAAGGTTGTGTAGGAAAAATAGCCCTATTGGAATCCTTTTACTTTATTTTGGCATGAACAATATTTATAAATAACTTATAGAACAAATAAATATTACGTTAAAGCTGAACGTTTGCGCGTCAATTTCTCGCATACTAAGGCGGCCCCCTAAAAGTGCTAGAATAGTAGGAAAAAATTTTTATTAACGCCCAGACACGCCTTGGTGGCGTAGTTAGTTAGCTAACGCGCTAGTAGTGTTGAGCTAGAGTGCCGAGGACGGGGAGATTGAGGTTCGAATCTCGGTCGGATGAACTGGGGGTGGTTTTTCCTTAACGGTTTTCCACACTCCCTCCACGGAAATGCGGGTTCACTTCCTCTAAATTCAATCTTACCTATTCCTAATCCATTAGCGTAATTAGTACTTAAGCGTATAACCCGAACGGATAGTAAGACACGGTGCTAAATAAATAAATAATATTAGCGCCCAGAAACAAGTTGGGTTTATAACGATACTGAATGGAGAGGTAGTAATCAAAACAGGGTAGCAGGAAAATAAAAATGATAATACAATGTGTTGTGAGCCACCCTTGTTAAATTACATCATTTGACAAAGATCCATTCTACGCTCTTTTAACAGTTACTTTTGTATTGCCAACTATTAAGGTCTTAATAATCATCAAACCTGTGACCCTTAGATCAATAGTAGGATGCGCCACTGACAGATGATAATATGTCCGAGGGGATAAGTCCAATAAAAGCAAATATTAGATTTCTTGAAATTAAGGTGGGAATGTAGGGAACGCAGTTTTTTTTATAGAATAACTTTTTTTGTTCAAGATAAATAGAATTATTTTCTAGTACAAACAAAGGGTTTAATTTTCTTCACATGGTGAAATCAACATTTTGGTTGAATATCTGTCAAAGGTGTCCTGGATTTTGATTAAAACTTTTTCCTCTTCATTTAATGGCGTTATGTGCATGATAAATATTCAACAAAATGTTGATATCACCATGGGAAGAAAATTAAGCTCTAAGTGCGGGCTAACTACAGTCTATATTCATAGGAAGAACTTTATCTTACAGCAAAAAAGTTTCTAGATTTACTATCATGTATTCATACTTTCAGTCATGTGATTCGCATCCAACACTTTTAATAGATAATATTAATACCTATAAAATAACCCTAGTATTATTATAAAATGCTACAAATTTTGACCGAGAAAAAAAAGTGTTTGTATTTTCTAAAAGGCCCTTTCTTTGAAAATTGGACTGTAAAATTACTGTTTAGAAAGCTAGGTTAGAAAGGAAAGTTTAAATAATGTAAGAAAGGAAAGGTATTATATTATTTTTCATTTTGACTTACAAATTATATCGTTTATTTTTAACTGAGAATTAATTTAAATGACAATTTTCTGAACGTCTGAAAATTAATTGTAGAAGTTTAATAAAAAGTTATAAATCTGATAATCATCCAAACAATCCTTGTAAAAAAGTGTATACAATTATTTAATAATCACAATTTAAAAAACATTTAGTTTGCCAATTATATAGTTATTTGAAAGGAAAATACTGAATAAATCAGAAATCAAGCACAGCAAAAAATTTGTTCATACCTATTCTTGCACAAAGATGATTGAATTTAAAAAAACTCTGATTATATAGATATTTCAAATCATTGTAATTAGTTTAAATATTTCAGTAAATTTTTTAAAATTATTCAAATTATAATTTATTTTTGATAGGACATGGAACCTCGATTTTAAACAATACATTAGAAAGAAATAAATAAATTCAAAGTAGATAGCGTCTGGTGGAAAAACCGCAATTATTAATCAAACTTATTAAGACCCGTTTAAAAGAAAATTTGTATATTTGTAGAAGTGTTTGCTGAACAAGTAACCTCAAACAAATTATATATTTAATATATTCAATTTGGTTGGAAATTTTTTTTAATACATTTGTTGTTTTACTTACACAGTGCTTGTATATAATAGAGAATACTTATTAATAATCTAGCTTGATTTATAAGACCAACACTATAATCATTACTTCGGAACGTTAAGTTATTTAGTGAAAGATATGTTTAAAATTAAACACAAACAAAATTTCGTCTCAAGCCATAGTCGAACTAAATACGAATAATTCAGTTGAAATTATGTTATTGGTTTTAAATAGCTCAGTTGAGTTTTTATTATATTCAAAATATGAATTAAACATTAGAAGTTGCTTTGAAAACATTATTTTCAAATTTAAATTAAATTACTTTAGACTTTTTTGAATAAAATTAATTATACATCAAAACGAGCATATAATGTAAGTTAAAGTTTTAAACAGTAGATGTCTATATTTATTTGAAAATTTATCCAAAAAAACAAGAAAATTTAATTAAAATATTTTAGTATTCAAAATGCTTTTCACAAAGTAATGTTATCGATAGGCCTATTTTTTTAGTCCTTTATACTTTAACTTGACTCCTCAAATAAATAAGTACTGTGATTGTAAAAAAATAAATATTCAAACCCAATATTTTGATAAAACTAATAGCACTCCTTGAAACCGAAACAATGGATTTCGCAATGCCGCCTGTGTGTACTATATCTAGGCCTAGCGGCTAGAAACATAACTATCTTACCAATCGGGCTATAATTTGGTATCTAATCTAATCATAAGGTTCCCAATTGGAGTTTTTGGAATTAGATATTTAACCATAAAATAATTAAGGGTAGTTTATTCGAGAGAAAAAATAGAAACAATCGATTTATTTTTAATCCACTCAAAAGATATTGATTACATTTTATGTCTATGCAATTTTAAACATTACATACAAAGTGAGAATACTTCTTTTCCCATGAAAATAACTTTGAAGGTAATTTACATAGATATGTCCAGTTTTGATCAATTATTGCATAGTTGTAATACCCTACCTTCTATTTAAAAAAAATGTTTTATATAATGTATCTAATTTTTAAAATTAACAGTTTCTTGAGATATTGGCAATATATATTAATCCAGGTCTTTGAAATGTTAAATTGATCTTTATGCTTTTTGTTGGACCAATCTCAATGGTTCTCTAACATTGTTTATTATGTAATTAATTCTCTTTGGTGGAGCGTATATTATTTAGTTTCAAAAGTCTTATATAGTTTTTTTTTGTAAATGTATCTATATTAAAATGAAAGCGAGAGAAAAAGTAAGTACAGCTCACCATACCATATTTCATTATTATTATTATTATTATTATTATCATCACTATTATTATATTTACCAACACACACACTTACGTGGGTGAAAAAACTATCTGCTAATAATCTTATCATACTTTTAGCTAACCATCAAACCTAAAGTTCTTTAGCATATCATTAGGTTTTTAAAATCTGATTAAAATTTAATATTCGTAAAGGAAAATGTACAGATAAATAATTTATTTACTTAAGGTGAGAGGGTGGGGGAATGAACGCGAGCAATGGTCAACTTTTTTTTTACAATACCAAAAACTTTTTTTCTTCACAAAGTAAACTAAATGTTGCTTCAGTAGACAAATTTAATTTTATTTTATTTTACTTTACAGAGCAATCTCTATTATTCTTGAATATCTGTCATGAGAATCAAGGAATATGACCACAGATTTTGATTTTAAAAAGTTTCTGTTCAAATGGTACTATTCCTATGAAAAAATAAATAAAATAGCTGTCGATAAAACATAATATTTAAAAAAACTTAACGCTTTTTCTAACACAATCTAGTACTATTTTATCAAAAAAACTTATAAATTTTAGAAAAATTACTACCCTACCTAAGCATTTGTTGCATGCCATACCGCCATGTTTTGGGTACTAAAACGAGTGCTGTACCAATTAATGCAATGAGTCTATTAGGTCCTGCCAACAAGAGTAAAAATATATAATAGTTTTCAAAGTGCGCTTAGAACTGAATTTATGAACGTTTTTAAGTGTGGGGAGGTGATTGATGATGGGAAATGTTCGGACATAAATGGCAACAAAAGTATTGAAACAATTGGATTTATTTGTTGGCACAAAACGCAGCTATTATTATTTAAAAACTGACAGTCAACAACGAACCATTTGTTAGTTATCCTTCCCTAATTACGGGAAAATTGCTGCTCAGTTATAAATGTGTATTTGTGCATTTATTTTTGCGGCAGAGAGAGAATTAAAACCAATTTTTGCATTACTTTACTTTTCTATTCCAAACTGTCCAAAATAAATATTTTGTAAAGTTAGTAAAATGTATATAGAAACCCTCTTTTACAAGATTACAGTAGTCTTTAAGCCATTTTAGGAATGGTCAGCGTATTATAGTTTACATTCCAATTTTCAAGCAGAATGTAGAATTTTATCTGACAGCTAAAAACTCTACTAGATCCACTTTCATGTATTTATACGTCAGTTCATGTGACCTAAAGCTGTGACTTTTTATTTATATATATCAATACCTTTGTTAAATTAACACTAAGACAATAGTAAAATGTAATCAATGTTGACAGAAAAAAAAATAGCTTTAGAATAAAAGCTTATTTATAAAGAATAAGAACTGTCGAAATAACTTTCTGTTAATATCCTCAGGAGTACCAGGAACAAACTACCCCTCAATTATTAATTTTTTTATGATTTTGCTACTGAACAAGACTATATGGTTACCGTTAACAATTGCTTGAAACTGTTTTCAAATCAAGGCCTTAATAATTGTATACAAATTATCTTTTTGAAATTTTTTATGATTCTCGAATATATAAAGTACCATAGACTTCCAGGATCGAGTGTACCATATCTAGTTTTTTCTAACATGAGTGTATAAAATAACGGGTTTTACTTTATGTATGCTTTGTTTAGTCTTACATTTTTATTGCTTACCAATAAAAATAGTAAAGGAAACTACACCTGAATGTTTCTTAAAAACGAGTGAATAAGTTTTGGAAGCAACAACCTTTTTGCAGCAAGCCTTCTGTATCTGTCAGGCACCATAGCCGTGTAACCAAAACTGGCGTTAATAATTGATACTGAAGTCTTGTTTGCCATATAGGCCTACTCTTTTACAAGAATAATGGAAGGGATTTATTTTGTATTTGTGTCCGGGAATGAGGGCAGGGTGGGTAAACCTTTGATGTCCAATTGTGAAATAGAATAGTTAATGAGGTTGGGGAAGTCTCTCATAATTTAATAATAGTCAGATGCTTTCATTTCTGTGACAAAATACAGCCAAAACGTGTTGATAAACAGGGGATTATTCGCTTACTTTTAGTGCCGGTACTCAATCTTTAAAGTAATAAGCTTAGTTATGTTAGATATTTGGATATTATTATTTTCCAAAACTTTTCTTAATATCTCTCCCTCCCACACCTAAATTGAAATCTTTATTTTAATTTTATTACAAAAAAAAGTATTGAAAAAATAGTTATTTTTTTAATCGACAATCTAGTTTCAATTATATTCCATTTTGATTTATAGCTAGACTATATTAATAATTTTATTAAGAAGTATATTTAAGAAATATTAACATTTCATTTAGTAAATTATTCTTCCCCCAAAATTTAACAAAATATAATAAATAGCAGCTTTTAAAAAATTAAACTAATTAGTAAGAAAAATTTAAACTTACAATTTGTAGACGCTTATATATATAAAAAAAATTAAAATTATTTACTGTTTAGTGCGATTTCTTTATTTTACTTGTTCAATGTGAGATACTTCAGAATATTAAATAGAACAAGGGAAAAATAAATGGATGCCATTATATTGAAATTATTTTCTGTAGATTATATAAAAATCGAATATTAAAATAATCTTCCTAGGTTTTTTTGCTCTATAAACAAGGATAAACAACACATAAAGATTAACAAATAAAAAAGAAAACAGAAAAACCAATATAATTCAAATATTATTTATTATCACAGATATTCCACTTAATAGTGTATAGCGTATTGAGACGAATTAAATCAAACATTTTTCAGAAGAAAAAAGAAGCCATAATGGAAGAGAATTCTAAATTACATTCATTTTTATATATCGATTACTTTTGAGTTTCTATCACACCCAAAATGCAACAACAAATTTATTACATTATTAATGATCGTATTTAGAGAAAGTAAAAATTAATCCAGTCTCATTTGACTTAATAAATACATGACGAATATAATACAACATATTATTTCGAGTTATTATTTACAACGATGTGAATATTTTTGTATATATTTATATAAAAAGGCAAAGCGATAAGGGCTTTTTTCATAAATTGTACAACTAAAAACCCTATTTATTAATAACATGAATTAAAGTTTATTTATTAACCTACTTGAGGAGGATACAAAGAAAAAAGATTATCAAGGATAAAATAATCAAATTGATCAGTCGTAAAATACCGTACACAATATACACGAACGTTACTAGGAAAGTGTAAAAACACATCATATTCAATCAGGATCAAGTTATTCTAGTTATTAAGACACATCGTCCATTCTTTCATAATTATGAAAAGGATATAAAGAATAACAACGAACTCGGTACTCACATGTTGTGGAAATTAGATGGTCGCTGCCTTTTAAACATATTTACACACAATTTTGGTTTTTAGTTTGTTTGTTTTTTTCTTTATATTTAAATTTCACATTTAAGATGAAGGACGGATCAGTCTCGCTTTCCCTCAACTTTTTTTTTTTTTATCTGAACCGAAATTCGTCTTCAATTTAGACACCCTAATGGTAATTTTATTCATTCACACGAATTATAAACAAACGAATATTGTCCCTTACTCACGCACAAGTTTAGGAGTTGTGTTCTTTTTTTCATGTTTTTAGTGAATGTGGCTGCATCACACGAGATAGGACTGTACGTTGTTGGGGTCAACCCTCCCCCCGCCCCCTGTATTTCTCCAAGAAGGCCTGTGCTGTTGAGGTTGTGGCGACTGATGGTGTTGATGATGATGGCTCTGATGCACCCCTGTGCCCACCGGTGTCCCGTTCATCGCTCGTCTCGCCATAGAAGCTTCCCTCTCAAGCGTCGAATAGTCTGTGTCGATGGAAGAGTAGATGTGCTCGGACGTCGGCCTTGAGGGTGAATCAACGCCCTCCAAATATGAGTTATGGTGGTGATGGGGGTGGATGTTTTGGTGGAAATTGTTCTGGGGGTGTCTGTGAACGGGTCTAGGGGATGGGGTGGCTGTCGTCGCCGAAGTAATTGGCTTCTTCATGGTCGTTCCTGGGATCCTGCAGATTGTTCTGGTGCTGATGGGGGTGAGGATTGTGGTTATTTTGGTGTTTGAGGGGTGTCCTCGGAAGGGTAGAACTGTTGGTGTAGGAAGGGGGTGTTATGGCGGGTGATGAGCCGTCATTGTTTGTGGCCGCGGCCGCTTGGAACAGCGGGTGGCTGTTTATGTGCATCTGCAGGGAAGGCGATGGCGGATGTGACTGTTTTGTCACCGCCTTTTCAAGGTAAGCGTGGTGGTGGGCGCCGTTTGCCACTGCGGAGTCTAGGGTGTAGTTGTTTATGTTCCTCCTGTACATGGAGCTCTTCCTCTGTGAGTCGCAGTTTGGCATCGCGTAACGGAGTCTCTCCCAGAAGCGCTTCTCACCCCACCGCACCCTCGCCCCTGTCTTCAGATACGGCCTCAAGTCCGGATCCAGCTCTGCCTCGGGGAGGCTGCTGCCTTCCTCGACTAGAACCAACTTGAATATCCGGCCTTTCAACGCCTCATGAAGAGCCGACCGGAACTCGAACCTGGACCATTCGGTCTGTAGGAAGTTGCGCGATAGAACAAGGATGACGCGCCGGCTCGCCTCAGCCGCTTCGACGACGACTGGCGAGGTGGAATGCTGGAGGTATGCGTGGTGGGGGAGGTCTCTGTAGTGTAGACACAACTGGAACGAGGGGTTTCCGTGCTCCAGCTCAGCGACTATTGACTGGAGGACGAACTCTTCGTCCTTGGGGCTGTAACACACGTACCCGTCGTAGAGTTTCTCGCGGTCCTCCCCGTAGTGTTTGGAGCCCCCAGCCTTGAAGTGGAACAGACGGATACCGTAACGGGAGTAGGCCCACACCCTCATTGGTTCTCGGAACACAAAGAGGAGGACTGTTAGGATTGTTATAAGGAGGAAAGCTGAAAAGTGTTATTATCACCATGGGTAGATAGTCAGACACTATGATACTCTGTATAACGGATCCACCGGCATAGTAGTCACTACATGCAGTATTGTTCAGATCAACCTCCCTCCTCTGTGGAGGCCTCGTGTCGTTGTTGTAACACCAGATATCCTCACTGTCGATCACCTTCCTGGAATTGTCCGACACCCAGATCTGCAGTTCTTGAAGGAACTTACACCTGCAGGACCATTGATTGTTTCCCAAGGAGATCTCGACCAGGTAGGAGTTGAGGTTCAGTTGCCAGACAGGGAAGGTGACTAGACGATTACCATCGAGTCTCAGGATCTCCAAGGATCTCAGTGGTATTAGGGTTAGATTACCAATGTAAGAGATAAGGTTGTTTTGAAGGAACAACTCGCGGAGGTGGGAGAGGTGCTCGAACTCAAAACCTTTCAACTCACGGATTTTGTTGTCTTCAAGGTGGAGGATTTGCAAGGCGTTGAGGCCATTGAATGTCCTGTTCTGGATCGTCTCGATACGACTAGAATTGACAAACAAGACCCTCATATTTTTGCGCCCTATGAATACGTGGTTCTGCAATTCGCTGAAATTATTACCATCCAGGTAGAGTTCCGTGGCGTCCATTGGTATCCTCCTGGGGATGACGCTGGTGCCTTGCTCAGAGCAATCTACCACGTTGGTCGTCCAGGTTTGATCGTGGTAGCACGTGCAGTTCGCCGGGCAGGTCATTTCACAGTCGCAGGCATCGAAGGGGCAGCAGTGACACAGGGCGAAGCAGTGGGTCTCGTAGGTGCAGAGGAAGTGGGAGGGTTTGGCGTCGATGGCCGGGAGCGTAGGGAGCCCACGAGAGTAGGTCATCTTGCAGATTATGTTATCTAAGTCCATGACACGAGGGTACTGCCGTAGCTCGGACATGTTGTTGATCATCTGAAGCCACTCCATGGAACAGTCACAGTCGAAAGCATTGCCACCAATATAAAACTCGGGTATTGTTTTGTTGGCAGCGACTGGGGAAAGTCTCAAGGCATTCAGGTCAAGCTTCACCAATTCGTTGGCATACATGTCGACTCGTACGAGCTCCTTCTTGTCCAGGAATGTGTTTGCATGTACCAGGGATATGTAGTTATTATTTATGAAGACCAGCTCGACACTGTTTGGTATGGACATGGAAGAGATCTCAGTGATTCTGTTGTGACTCGCGTCCAATGTCTTTATGTGTAGACCATCTTGAATCTTGTAGTAGTTACCAAGACGTTCAATGTAGTTGCCATGAACGTCAAGCCACTTCAGATTACCGGGGACAAAGGCATAATCGAACCAGACTAGGTGATTATCAGAAAGGTTTAGCCACAGGAGACTAGAAAGTGTTGAAAAGACACCGTTAATGTCCGTTAGGAAGTTGGCGTCTAATCGAATGGCTTCTATTTGCGTGTTGTGGTCAAATGTCCCCCTCTCAACCTGCTGGACTTTGTTTTTAGCCAAGTTAAGGACTTGAAGACTGGTGAGGTCCCAAAACATCCCTTTAGTCAAATCACCTATGTTATTACCGATGAGACGAAGGCCAGTAAGCTGCTGAAGATTTTTAAAAGATCCATTCTGAAAGTTACTTATTTGGTTCTCCCCAAGATCTAGAGTTTTCAGAAACGAGAGTTCTTTCAAAGCCTCGGGCACTTCTTGCAGACCATTTGAACTGAGATCAAGATCTTTCAGATCAGAACAATTTCGAAACGCCTGGGAATCGATACTCACAATTAGGTTGTTATTTAGAGTAAGTTTACTGAGAACAAAAAGGCCATTAAAGAGCAGAGATCCGATGTGATGTAGTCTGTTGTCTGCAAGGTTCAAGGTGTGGAGATTGTACAAAGCAAGGAAAGCGTTGTCCTCTATATACCCTATAGAATTGTTTCTCAGGTCTAGAATTTGGAGGAAAAAGAGGTCTTTGAAAGTCCGGGCATCGATCCTGGTGAGGGCATTATGTGAAAGATTTAGAACTATCAGTCTTATGAGTCCGACGAAAGTACCGTCGTCCACGTGGCTGCTACTCAGCTGGTTGTCGGCGAGGTCAAGTACCAGGAGTTGCTCCAGGCGACGGAAGAGACCACGCGCCAGCTCGTACAGTGAGTTATTCTGCAGGTAAATCTCCCGGAGCTCTTTGGAACTGGAGAAGAGGCCCTCAGGCAGCGTCTCCAGCCGGTTACTGGACAGGTTAAGCACGCGCAATGACGTCAGACCTAGGAGAGCATCCGCGTGAATCTCCGCCAGCTCGTTGTGCTGGAGGTGAAGGTTCTGGAGCTGCCTGAGTCTCGTGATACCGGATCCTGCAGGGAGGATCTGAAGCTGGTTCCACGAAGCATCCAACGTCCTCACGTCAAGCCCCCCGTTGCACTCGATCCTTGGCTCGGTGACGGTTGGACCTCTCTTACTCGGGTATCCTAACATGTCTGCGTCACGGATACGGTTCCTCGTTAGGTTGAGAACCTGAAGGTTCCCCAGGTAACAAAAAGCGTCCTCGGGTAGCCCTCGGATGTTGTTATCTGCGAGGTCCAAGGTTTGTATCTCTCGCAGCCCGTGGAGGCTACTTGGAGAAAGTTCTAGGGACTTGCCGGACCCCCAGTCGGAGTTGTGGGTGTTGATGGTGAGCCTCTTGAGGTCTCGGAGACCATCGAACGCGTCTGGTGGTAGCTGCAGGATCTTACAGCCCTCGACAACGAGTTCCTCTAGTTGGCTCAACTTATGGAACGCCCGGGGTGGGACGGCACTCTCGAAGAGTAGCACCTCACTACATTGCACCCTGAGGCGGGCGGTCCCCTCTGTTTGGAGAGCACTTAGGTTGTTCCCGTCACCGTTGAGTGTCCTGACGCGGCACCACACGGACACCCTCCCCGCGGCCGCCGTCTCGTTGTTCTCTGAGCTCCACGAACATTGTTCTGGCGTCTCATACTTGGAGAAACTCAGGGTGGTTATGGGGGCGAGGAGGAGGTAGAACGACACAGTCACGAAGTAACAGTACCGGTTCGAGTCCCCCAACCAAAACGCAGTCCTCGTGTGTCTACAGTGACACACCATGTTTGAAAAAGGGGGGAAGGGATTTAAGTCACACGTTCACTGGTGACTTCACACGTTTGCTACCCCCCCCAAAAAAAATTCCACGACGATCACGAAACAACGTCCCAATTATAAAAACCTTTTCTGATCCACATTTATAAAAAAAAATGTATTAATTAATATCCGTTCAATTTTTCAAAACCAAACTCTCAACACTTCCCTCCTACGAAGTAATCCAAGTTCACACAACGAGATCATGATCTTATTTACACAGTTTAATAATAAGCTCTTCATCCTTACCCTCTCTATTTTCCGAGCATAAGCTCTTCTTGCGAGTTAATCGCATTTTTATACAACAGCGTTAACCAAAACGCTCACAAACACAGAAACGCGCGCTCCGACACACATACACACAGCGTAGGTTTCCCCTCCCTCGACACGAAATCGCGCCAGAAGACACCGGATAGGGGAAAGCGTTTTCCTACCAAGGAAATTGATCGACACACATTAACTCACGGTGTCTTGAGTTGGTTATAAACTTTGAAGAAACTTGTTACATTATGCTTCACTCTTACCAAAAACTGCCAACAAAATGGAAACTGAAGTTGGCGTTGAAATATGTTTTGTCATTCCAAACGCGTTTTGCCATCACGACACAAAAAGCAAACAAGATACATTTTCGGTAATAATAAAGCACAAAGAGTAACTTTAAAAAAAAAAATCAATTCTAACACAGTTTTTCCGTTAAAAATATAGAATTACGCTTCACTAAATACGTTTTGAAAGTGTAATTTGGTATTTGCTTTTTAAATTAAACAAAATAAAAAACTTTTTTATTCCTTTGTAAACACACGTTTTCTGAAAAATAATATATTACATTTTAACTGTTGATAATTTGACATTGGAACGTTTTTATTTGTTATCAAGTTACGCCCGTTTGCGGCTCGATAGGTATCAAGAATAATCCGGTATATAACCGACCGCTTCACCGGTGCAACTGACTAGCGTTATAACGAGCGCTCCTGACTATATAGACCAGCGAGTTGATCTCCCCGGGCCGTGGTTCTCCGGGCGGCCGCCAGTTAGCAGCACTAGGCGGCGAGCAGGTCGATGCGCATGCCTCGCCAAGGGAGTACCAGCCTACTCACGCTCTTTAACCCTCTGTCTTCCTCAGCTATCAAAAATCGAATCAAAGCATATTTCAAAAGGACTTTTCTTGAAGATATTTCTAATTTTTTTTTTAAAGGATGTTGATGTAATGTATTCTTTGGAGGAATGTAATTGACTAGCTTTGTAGGTTTCGAGGAAAAAGTAATATTGTATTAAAAGGAAGGTAATTTAATCAACATGATAAGAGTCACTTCCCCTTGCCCCTTTCACAGTCCATCCATATTTAATTCTTATTGCACAGGGCAAGAATTTAAATAATGAATAAAATGTTATTTTAATTATATATATATATATATATTTAAATTCTTTATATATATATATTTAAATTCTTTATATATATATATTTAAATTCTTTATATATATATATTTAAATTCTTTATATATATATATT
>CABFWB010000548.1:14073-29797 GCA_902151455.1 Timema bartmani
ATATATATATACACACAAGTACCAACCGAGCTTATAAAATAAACTTGCACACACGAGCACACAGACTGGCATGATTATATAATATGGATTGCTAGTGAGCTGGTGATTGGGAGGTTTGGGTTAAAATCCCGGTTTTGTATGTTATTAAGGTTTCTTCCAAAATGGTTCACAACTCTCCCTCCACGCAAATGTGGGTATGTTTCCTATAAATATTAACTTCGTCACTCCGGACCCATTAGTGTAATTAAATGTTCATAGACTGGACGGGCAGTAAAACGTGGAGCATAGAAAAATTTAAAACAAAAAACTAATAAGTATTTACATACAGTCCAAATTTCATATAAAGGGCTATTTCTGACTGCTTGAAAAGCGACTAGATCTACTTTAACGTATTCATACTTAAAGTTTTGTGATCTATGGCTGTCACTTTAGATATATATTATTAATAACTATAAAATAAGAATAAGAATATTACAAAATGTTATCACTCTTGACCACAAATAAATATTTGTGTTTTCTAAACTGACCTTATTTTGAAAATTGGACTGTAGTCACCATTTGTTTTACATTACTTTAAAAATCCTTGTAATGGCTTGAAGCCTTACAGATTAGGTATCAAGGGTCTCCTATTTGAATCTGGCGCACAGATATAGAGTGGAAAGTGTACACAATATGTGATGAGAAGTAAAATTATAATTACCAGGTCATAATTAAAGATAATTATGATGGTAATGAAGTGGACATGATAAAAGGTTAGTATTTTTTGAATTTTTTTTATAGCAAACAAATGTATTTGCCAAAAATAATGTTTATATCTTTACAGTGAAAACATAGAGTTTAAATTTCCACACGTGGTGATATCATTATTCTTCAATATCTTTCAAGGGTGTCCTGGATTTTAACAATAACTTTATTCTCATCATTTAAAAAGCTTCTTATCTAATGCTGCTGTGCTCATGACAGATATTCAACAGCTCTTGATATCACAATGTGAAGAAAATTAAACTATGTTTCTACTGGAGAAATATTTGATTTATTTTGGACAAAAAAAAGCCATGTACTCCCACTTTAAGTCTATTAAAAAAATGGAAGGTACATAGCAAAAGAATACAGATAANACAAGTAAAGATACACCCTCCTCTCCCCACATACATGATTTTACCCTATTCCCCTCTCCATATTTAACGTAAAAAGAAATAAATGAAATATTTTTAGCACCTATAATTCGCATGTGTGGGATGTGGGGTGGGGAGGGAGAGGGTATCATTTCCTCCGGTAACCACACACATACACACACCTTTTCACACTTGTAAACACACGTGGTAATCATATGTTACCTGTCAGTTCAGTCATAGACTCTTATTTCCTGACGGTTGGGCACGTAGATCTCCGGCAGTTTTTTTTTATAAACTCGTGGCTCACGATAAAAACTCCTTAAGTAGGTATATTTATTTTATTTTCAAGTTGGCAACAATCTTACGAAGGTGTAGTAGTTCATGCAGGCCTATCTCGCGAGATCGATAGAGGTGTGTGAATGTAGGGGAAAGTGAGGGTAGGGGAATCATTAGAGGTAAGAAAGAGTATGATTATTTTACGTCGGTACTTTGTAACGTTTGAGAGTTATTTTTTTAAACGCATCTCCAAAAACCTTTTGAAAAAGAAATAAAATCAACAAGGAGAAGTGGACTCTTATCTAAATGGTTGAATTGGTTGAACACAATATTAGGAGATTGTGGCTTTATTCCTGATGTTTCAGACTAAAATAATATATTTTCTGGACCTTAGAGTCAATCCTGCTATATTATGATTAACGTTATTCCACATTTATATTTATATATATATATTGTACAAAATATAATATTTTGTGTAAGGTCAATACTAGTATGGAACACTAATTAATTACTTTAAGCCCACTTATGTGACCACGTCGTCTAAGGCGTCACTCTCGTAGTAGACTAGTTTATCAATGACAGAAATATTGGGGTTTTAATCCTGGTCCGCTGTACTGAGAATGGTTTACCCTATTTGGTTTTCCACTCTCCCTGCACTCAAATGCAGGTACACATAATCTAAATTAACCTTCCTCTTTTTTAACACATTAATGTTATTAGTAAATATATGTACAGCCCAACGTGGTGTTGGAAACAACATTTTTTAACATGTTATATACACTAATAATAGTGATGAAAGAGTCTAGTACGGTACTTCATTTTGCCACTCAGAATTCCCACGTACACGCGAAAGAATTACTGCGAGAATTATCGACCAATCGGGCACACGCTTTCAAAAAGGTTCCCCAGCCATAATGTTTACGCTAGTTGATGCTGATTACTATGAAACTAGAATACTACTGATTACAGTAGATCTGAAAACATCTTGATTGCAGTACATATTTAATCCTCCTGATTTCAATACATCTAGAATCCTTCTGATTGAAGTACATCTGGGATCCTTATGATTGCAGTACATCTGAAATCATCTTGATGACAGTAAATCTGGAATCCTCCTGATTGCAGTACATCTGGCATCCTCCATATTGGTGTATATCTGGGATTCTCCTGATTGCCGTACATCTGTAATTATCTTAATTGCAGTAGAATACACCTGGGATCCTTATGATTGCAGTAAATCTGAAATAATATTGATTGCAGTACATCTGGCAACCTCATTGGTGCATTACATCTGGATACTCCATATTGCAGTATATATTGGATCCTCTCTAATGCAGTACATCTGGCATCCTCTTTGTTGCAGCACGCCGAGGATCATCCTGACTGCAGTATATTTGGCATCCTCATTGTTGCAGTACATCTGGTATCCTCCTGATTGCAGTATATCTTGGATCCTTCTTGTCGCAGTACATCTGGCATCCTCCTTGTTGCAGTACATCTGGCATCCTCCTGACTGCAGTATATCTTGGATCCTCCTTGTCGCAGTACATCTGGCATTCTCCTTGTTGCAGTACATCTGGCATCCTCCTGACTGCAGTATATCTTGGATCCTCCTTGTTGCAGTACATACAGGATCTTCCTGATTGTAGTATATTTGGGATACTCCTGATTGCAGTACATCTGGCATCTTACTTGTTGCAGTACATCTGTAATCATCCTGATTGCAATACATCTGGGACCCTCCTGATTGAGTTATATCTACAAACCTCTTGATTTCAGTACATCTACAGTCCTCCTGATAGCAGTACATTTGGGATCCTTCTCGTTGCAGTACATCTGAAATCCTCCTAATGGCAGTACATCTAGAAGTGGAATCCTCCTGATGACAGTACATCTGGAAGTGGAATCCTCCTGATGACATTACATCTGGAATCCTCCTGATTTCCGTAAATATAAATTCCTACTTATTTCAGTGATACTAGGATCCTCCTGACAACAGTGAACCATGGTACACTCCATTGTTGCCAGACGCCTCTCCCAAACCACTCGTCCAACTCATTCAACTCGTTCAACACATAAACCCGCAGAGAAAGTTATCTGCACGGATATTGTGGCAGATATTAATGTACGGTAACCTATCTTTTATTCACATTCTTTCTTAAAACGAATGCTGTCATATTTTCTTAAAAAAATAGCCCTCTTCACTCCATTGCCTACCTGTGATGTCACGGCCGGTCCAGATAGGATTTCTCTTGTTAGAGAACTTACGTCTTATTCAGCGAGTTTTAAAGATATAACATTTAAACAACAGCCAAGATTTTTAAATAATTATAAAAAATAGTCCTATGGTGTCACAAAATTATTTATTTGATGGTAATTAGTTTTTTCTGTGAAAGTATTTCTTATAAATCGTCTACAGCTCAGGATATTTGGCTAAGTAACGAAAATGGCCTTTAGGAGTCTTCCTTCCAGGATTTAGATTAAAATAATCCGTGGTACCAAATGTCTAACAAGATTAGGGAAATAAAAATAAACCTAATTTTATAAAGCAATTCAATGTTTTCAAGGTGCAAATAGTACAGTGAGTGTGTAAACTCGCCAGAGGAAGCGCGTGTTATTAATAGATAAACAAGAGGCCTCATATGGTGAAATACTCATTTTCTTTCCTCTATTTAAATTTTTTACAGTTGTATATCATTAAGATAGTGCTTAAACTGCTTAGATGCGTGAAGTTAAGCTAAGCTTACTTCACAAAATAGTTTCATAATCTCCAAGTAGTTTAACGTCGTTAACGTACGTATGTCATTGCAAGTAATTTCACCAGAATGTGTTAATACGATAGTAATACACCCCAGGTATCTTAACCCTAGACACTTTGGTAATTCGTGCTTCTAAAACTCACCAAATTTCGGGGGAAATTTGGGGGAGGGGGGGAACAAAGCTACTAAGACAGCCGCAATTATTATGCGCTCTATCGACCACATCTAGGAGTATGGTATGATTTGGGTAGGAAGAACAGTACAAGTTAAATACTAAATTTACTAAAACAATTTTAATATATTCATACATCAAGTCATGTAATCTGTAGCTGTCACTTTTGATAGATACTGTCAATACCTATAAAATAACACAAATAATCTACTAAAATGTTAATATTGTTGGCCACAAAGAAGTATGTTTGAATTTTCTCTACTGTTCTTCCAAATAAAATCAAGGTAGAGCTGAGCTGGTCCACGGCTTATCTGGTCTATCCTCCTATACCCTCCCTCAATCTCTCCCTCGGAAAACTCTCCTTCTCACGCTCAGACTAATGGGGGCAGCACAGCAGTTCGGGCTCGAACTGGGGAGACCAGATCACAAAGTGGTGAATTAATCGTCGCGATAGCCGCGTAGTGAAGGTCGCCACATCATTATTTCCCCCCCCTTCCACCGCCGCTTAAATAACCCGCCCTCACCGTCCACCCGAGCCTCTTGTTCCACTTGTCACACGATTAGCTAGTAAATGGAGGACAGTCGGCTTCGGTCGCATCCTTAAGGAACGGAGTTAGGGTTCGGCCAGACTGACAAGAGAGCGAGCGAGCGACTGCGTGGCCAAACTGGCGAGGAGGCAAAGGTTCGAATCTTGGCTAAGTTAACTGAGGGTGGTTTTTGGTAAGTGATTTATTGTTGTGGTTTTCTCATCCTCTTTCCACGCTAAAGTTGATTCTTATTTGTAAAGGCCTACTTTGATTATAATATTGAAGTATTTGAACATATCAGTTTTACATATATATATAGGTATGGTTTATGATCTTACCAATTAAATTAGGTCATTAGTAGCAAGTGTACTAAACCTATCGATAAATATTAGAAAGTCAAGTATCATGTCAAAATGATAAGTTTTCCTAGCACTCAATGAACCAACATACAATAATATTGCCAAGAGCCTGTAAACTAGACTGTTCCGGCTCGAGTGCGCGTGCTTGAAAAATAGAACCAGTTCTATCTTTAAAGCGCGCTCGCTCGCTCCAGTCTGGCCACCTCTCATTAAAACCAATGTGTTCTATTTTATTTTTTAGTCGCTCGCTCAGTCTGGCCGCCTCTCATTAAAACCAATGTGTTCTATTTTATTTTTTAGTCGCTCGCTCAGTCTGGCCACCTCTCATTAAAACCAATGTGTTCTATTTTATTTTTTAGTCGCTCGCTCAGTCTGGCCGTACACTTAGAGGCTGGATACGGGAGGGGGGAGGTGAGGAAGCTGTCTCTGAAGTGCTGGATCCAATTTGTTTTCTATCACCACGTTTTACTACCTGTTCAGGCTATACGCGTAAATGATCAGTACTCTAATCAGATAGGGATGAGGAAGGAAGCATTTTAGGGATAATCAGCCAACTTTGAATGGAAAGAGAGTGGGAAATCATTTAGGAAAAACCACCCTAAGTAGATCCAAATGGGATTCGAAGACCGATCTCTCTGCAATCAGCACGCCAGTCTAGCACGAAATTGACGCCTTAGACGATTCTGCCATTATAATAGGTAGAGACCCAGGTAGGACTTGGCAGCCGTTAGACGGGAAGTTTCCTGGGCTAAAGTTAAGTTTGGGTACACTGGTAATGATGGACTTATATTATAATATGTGATTTTATCCCTGTTGGTTTTTTTTAACATCCTGTCTTCCAATAGAATGTGGGTATTTTCTCACTAATCTTACCTCTTCATTGGCTTGGACTTAAGTGGAAGTGTAGATAACACTAGTTAAGGCCAGCGTGTTTGCGGTTTTTATATTTAATTTTCTTTGTAAAGAAATTAAATATTGCTCCAGTAGAAACAAAGAGATTAATTTTCTTCACCAGTTGATACAAACAGTTGTTGAATATCTGTCAAGGGTGTCCTGGAATTTAATGACAACTTTTTCTCTTCATTTAAAAAGGGTCTCACCTTTAGCCGCTTTGCTCTTGACAAATAATTAACAACCGTTGATATCACCATGTGAAGAAAATTAAACTTTGTTCCTACTGAAGCAATATTAAATTAATTTTGGCAAAAAAAAAAGTTACAATATAAATTGCGAAATTACTGCCCGTGACTCGCGTTTCCTTCCTTAAAGATTGACATCTTGTTAATCTGGTAGATAAAAGAACCAAGGCAAGTTAAAACTGGTCAGAAACTATTGGAATACGTTTAGCAAATAACATGCACAATCCCCCTAAAAACGTTTACAAAAATGAAGTCTCGAGTAAGCTGAATAAAGGACTGATTCTGATACCGTGTGACTCGATAAGTCCTCAGATAATGTTTGTGACATTTTGCTTGACAGGACGTGGGAAAGAGAGCTTGTCAGTTTTTTAATATTATTTTTTTACCTTCAGCAGCAAGCTATTATCAAAAATATGGCTGCATTCCTGAAGTTCTAGGATACTATGGCATGGTTTAATAGTGTTTTGGACCTTTTAAATAATAATTTAACGGTGTGTTAAGAAAATGCAAGTTAAGGGCGTTAACGGTGTTTATGTAGTTTTTATAGTAAAACTTTTTTTGGTCAAAGTTAGTAAAATATATCTCCAGTAGAAACATAGTTTAATTTTCTTCGCACGGTGATATCAACAGTTGTTGAATATCTGTCAAGAGCAGAGCGACATTAAATGAGAAACTTTTTAAATGAAGAGAAAAACTTGTCATTAAATTCCACAACACCCTTGATAGATATTCAACAACTGTTGATATCACCATGTGAAGAAAATTAAACACTTTTTTCTATTGGAGAAATCTTTTATTCCTTTCAACAACCAAAAATTAATTATTTTATTTTAAAAAAAAGGGCAAAAAAACTGCCGTTAAATCTAGTTTCTTACTTCCACACATTTATGCGCTAGAATAGTTGAGCTTAAATGTATAAACAACCTGAATCTAGGCGAGTGAAAAAAGTTCCTGGAGGTAGCTGTCCCACAGAGGAAGAACAAACAGGGGATGAGGAAAATACAAATTAAAATGTGATTTGTATTGTGACACCTGTATTAAAATTACATCATTTGAAGCATAAAGATACATTCCTCGCTCCTATAACAATTTAAATTTTACTTCAATAATTTTAACGCATTTAAAGTTTATCCCACTAGCGTTGCATGCTCCGCTCATCCCCCCGTAACCTGATAAGTGATAAGTTATACATATATACCCTCTTTTAAACCAAAGATTTTCCGTAGTACTTTGTTTTTGACTGACCTAAATTTTTTTCGTCATGTAATGTTTGATAATATTTTTCACAACCATATAGAGCAACCGATAAAACAATTGTTTTTTTATCTTCTGAGTTCTACATTTCTCAAAACAACAGGCGAGAGGTTTACAACTAACTTACTGAATAAAAGCATGAGTTTATTGACTGTGTTATACAAGCATATTATATAATAGTGATATTATTTTAGGGACAACCACAATTTAGTGAACAAGAAGGAAGATAGATACTTGTTGTTGCTTAATTTCGTATAGAAAAATACCCCAGTAATATGTTCTTGTTTACGAGTTCAAAGCTATTTATATTACAATTTCCTAAAACATTCCTAAACTCTGCGGTCGTCTAATATGGATATAGAAGGTTCACTCAATTCAATATTACAGAGCCGGATATTAACATATCTTACATAATAGCACATTCTATACTTCCGAAAGTATCTTTCAGACCCCCATCTACTTTTTTTTTAACCATCTCTCTCTAACCACACAGCCAATGGAATCCAAGCGAAGCTTTACCCTCAATCCCCTCACTTAACTCCAACCCATCAGACCTTCCAAGAGGAGTATTATCAAAAGTTATGCTTTCATGTGTTATGGGTTATTACTCCCCATTCAAAAGTTCCCCTGCATTTCGGGCGTTAAGGTCATATGCGTTAGAGATTTAGACCGTAAAAATGGACATAAAAAAGGGGTAGTTTGTAGCGTAGTGTAGTTACTCAAGTAGATATAAAACTTAGCAATAGCTACTACGTAGGGCCAAAGAATTACATTTAGGAAATTTGAAAGGAGAAATATAAAAATAAATAAAATAATATCAAGAGGTTTGTATTAACAAGTGGTTAATAGCTTTACAAGTACAGTCTGTTGAAAACATGGATAGTTTATTTCTAGGATTATTTTTTTTAGTTTTAATTCTGTGTTACAAACTCGAATTAAATATGATTATCCTGTTTTATTATAGTTTAAGATTTTTTTGTTCATGTGATCCACATACGTTAGTTGAGTAAGGAGGAGGAAAGTAAAAGGTAATTTATAAGAGAATCACTCTCATTTATGTAGAGTCAGAGTGGAAAACCATTTAGGGGAAAAGCACACTCATTACCTCCAATCGGGATTCAATCCCTGATCTCCCAGTCAGCGGCAGTCAAGGCTATTTAGAGAGTGGCACTTTGGACCATACAGCCACTGATTAGGGCTTTAAGATATTTATTGTTTATTACTTTAACCACAACAGTTTAATTTCCTTAGGTCTACTCAAGATGTCATCTAAGGAAAAATTGTGATTTAAAATAAATAAGATTTAGATCATTAAAAGTTTATTAGTATGATCTTATTGTAAAAATGTCAGCTGTTGACGGCTTAAACTATGTAATCTAATTCTGAAAATTGAAAAATGACACCTGGACACGGGAATCGAACCCGGGACCTCTGGCTTAGTGGTTCGATTCCCGTGTCCAGGTGTCATTTTTCAATTTTCAGAATATGATATCTAGGTGGAGTAATCCCCACTAATAAGCATAAATAATAGCTCTGGCTATTAATTCTTAATATATAATCTAAGTTAAAAGGCTAATAAAGGTGTATTTTAACCAAATACATCAAACCTCACCTGTGGAGCTAGGGGAAAATCTAGGGTTCCATGCAATATATTAATTATTTATATACGAGTATTTACACCAAAGCTAGGTATTAATGTGTGTTTAAAAGTTAATATTAACTATACAAATAATATTTTTAATTATTTAAAAAAAACACCCATCCATGCCTGTAGGTTAGGGTAGTCCTTATTTTGGAAGTTTTTAAATGTTGTTGACTAGCCCTTCTATGGTGTTCGACTATATATAAAATATTTTGTGAAAAAGTTTATGCAAATCCAATTATATTTAGAGGTAGCTCAAGTCAGTTGAAATTTCCACTTACGGTAATGGAAAGAGAAAGAATAAATCGACAACCGGTGGTTGTGTAAATCAGTTGCTTGGCGTTCTGAAGTTTACAGTCAGGTACAAGAAAAGCACAGTCGCAAGCAGTGACTACTTTGCTTGAAGAGTGGGGAATTATTCAGCAAGTAAACGTAATGTGCTTTGACACTACTGCCCACTGACACAGGTTACAGAAATGGAGCTTGCAAACTATTTGAACAAACGTTACAAAAGGACGCCCACCACCTAGGTAGTCATCACCACATATTATAACTCATTCTTGCAAGTGTGATCAACGAGACTATGTTATGTATACTCCATTCACGGTAGGAATTACTCTCTGAAAGGTCTTTTTTCTTACCAATATCCTTCAATATAATAGATTTCTGGTAGGGAAAAAGGCCTTTCAGAAAACAATTCCTACGCTGAACAGACTTTACATTACATCATCTGGCCCTGATATAGAAATTTTTAAACGTTTTAACAATATTTGAACAAGATCAATCAGATTATGAAAGTACAACCAGTAATGCAACATTTACGGCACCTTTATGAAATGAAAAGGACATTGATGACTCAATTTGTAGTTTACCAGCTTCAAGAAACTCAAATCATAGATTATTACAGAGAATTCCCAAAGCTTTCAAGTATCTTCTTGGTAGGTGTTCCTTTACGTAGATTATGATTTATATATCCTGGGGTTCTTCATCATTCTAGATGGATGGCAAAGGCATTGTATTCTTTCAAAATATGGATGTTTCATGGCCAAAAAAATCTCACTAAATTGGAAGGAAAAGTATTGTGTAACAGTTGCATTTTTAAGAATTAATAGCCAGAGCTATTATTTATGCTTATTAGTGGGAAATTACTCCATCTAGATATCATATTCTGGCTATCAATTCTTAATATGTGCGATCCCGTACAATTTAATAATTGTGCAAATGGCAGCAAAAAGCCAACTACCGAGTCGCAGATGGCTGCGTTATCCGATGGCTCGTGATATTAATATAATCACATACTTGTAGCCGACGATTTCCGCCAGTCCATCATAGACTCTGCCTTAAAATATGAGTGAAGAATGACCCAGGGCACGAGACGAATCCTGGATAGCTCAGTGGTTAGAGCATTGGCGTACTAAGTCAGAGGTCCCGGGTTCGATTCCCATGTCTAGGTATAATTTTTCAACTTTCAGAATATGATATCTAGTTGCATTTTTCTTGTGCATATTTATCTTAGAGATTGGTTTGCAGCTCCTCTTCCTATTTCAGCACCCTCTAATGACCTCAGTTCACTGGAGCAACTTAATGCTTATGAAAAGGTAACTGCTGCTATCTCTAAAAGTTGCCAGCAAGAAAATAGAAGGGCAACTTTGGTAGTTAAGTAAGGAGCTTATAGGTCTGGCCGTTTTTTTTAAATATAAAAACGTGTCTACAAATTCCAAAAATGCTCTGCTTCAGTCCCTTAATGAAAGGGACGGGGTCGACGAACCTTTTAAGCACATCCAGCTGAGTGGCAAGATTTCTCGTGATAAGATTCAAGATTTTGTGACAAAAAAACTATTAATTTCTTTCACCGCCCTAATATCCCAAGAGATTATTTATATTTTGATACTGAAACACGGCATTTCAGAGATTACTACAAGAAGAGTGACAGTTAAACATTAAAAGGTTGTTAATGTCAACGCTGATAGGGGTGTAGTAATTATGCAAGAGTATAATGCCCTCATAGTGAAGAACGAAAACCAAAAACAATATTTATTACAAGTTGTAGAACAACATTGGCGTCGTTATCCTGAATGCAGTAAAAAATACTAAATCTCAGATGAGTAAAGTTATAAGGAGCTCTGATTTAAGTGATTTAAATTATTCTTTCAGTGTTAACAATGAATATTATTTCAAGTGGTAATAATATTCTAATATCTTTGATAGGTATAATTAGTTTAGATAATGATTTGTTTGTGGAATTTTCCAAAATAATTAATACAATAAAATTTTTCCTCTAATTGATGTATAATTGTATGATGTACAATATATGCATAATGCAATCACAAGTAAAACTTTGAGCGTATTGAAATACCATTAAATGTTAATTAAAATGGTTGAAATTTTTAACACATTATTTTTTTTACATCCAGGGAAACTTTTGGGGGAGTCAGAGCATATATCTTGTTGAAAAAAAAAATCACAGTATTATTAAGACCACCCTATTGTGGATGCGTAGACAAAAGTGTTATTCTTTACTAGTCTTGAGGTCATTGTTTGAATTCTGGCCGAGTGCACAGAAGGCTGTCTTCCCCAAAATGGTTTTCTGCCCTCCTACCAAGAAAATGTCCTATAAGTTCTAACTAATTCCCTAACCATTTAGTGATATATAGCCTTGACGGGTAGTAAGCCTAAGCCACGGGAGAGAGACAATTTAAATTTAAAATAATTTAAAAAAATACTTTCCAAATTTAATTATATTATTTTTTGTAAGTTTCATTTAAAAGATGTTTTGACCGTTGTTGTGCACAACATTGGAAACTGGCTCACCCCAATTTGAATTTTTAATGCCCGTCTCAAGGGCTACCAGCCAAAAGGGGGAGACTGAAAAAATAAATCCCATAGCCTTAAGAGAAAAATGGGACTAAGTTCTTGAAATAAAGGACAGAAGAAACGCGTAGAGATAAATCCTCAGGTAATAAATAATTAGGTTATATTTGTTTACGTGTAAGTTAAAGTGTGTGTGTGTTTTTTTATAAGCATAGTTATTTTACCCATTGTCCTGCTTCGATGGTTAAATAGTATAAGGTGACACTCTGCAATAAATTTGACTGTCGATGACGGGATTTTATGGGTTCCAATCTCTGTTGGGTGTAACAATATTATTGCGTGTCTGGGCTTCATCACTAACAGCTCAGTAGTGGATAGAAGAGCCAGTACTAATATACCGTTACCCAGAGGACGCCTGAATATACTAATCGTACATCCTTTCCGTGGAGGCTAGGAGTATGAGGGTGATAGAGAGTATGATAGTGTTAGAGAGTGTAAAGGTGATAGTGAAGTATGAGGGGGTTAGTATGAGGCTGATAGTAGGTATGAGAGTGATAGTGAGTATGATGGTGATAGTGAGTAGGTTGATAGAGAGTATGAGGAGGATAGGCGTATGAGGGTGATAGAGAGTATGGTGGGGAACCAGTGGAAGCACAACCTAACCAAGCCTAACTAACCAAACCCGGGCGACCGTTGGGATAAATCAATCAACTTTCGGGAAAGATACCCAAGGTACCGGCTGGGAATCGAACCCAAGACCCTTAAGATCGTAGGCAGGTGCACTGACCAGTACACCACGGGGCCGGTTTCCGTAAGGTGTATTGAAGGTGATCTTTCCTAAATTATTTTAAACCATCCCTCTACGAAATTATTGATACATTCTATTTTTTAATTCTATAAAACTGTGACGTTAGTAATAAATTTGTGTATAGTTTAAAGTTTAGTGCAATGTGGCGGAAAAAATATTATAATATGGTGATTATATATTAGAAAAAGTTTATATCATCCTGTGCTGACGTTTCACTACCCATCCGAGATTTCCGCTTATTTACACTATAGATGAGGAAAATCCAGTTAAAATAAAGCGTGGAGGGAGAGTGGGAAAACAACTAGGAAAAAAATACACTTCAATACACCCTTACAATAGAGAATACACACGATACATACAATGTGACCCGATTCAGTGGTCGATTCGTCTAGGGCGGCATTATTGCAATATACTAAATTTCTGATGATGGGGAGATTGGGGTTCGAATCTCATTCAGGTGTATTGATGAGTGGTTTTTATTTGAAAAAATTCCAGCCTCCCTCCACGCAAATGCGTGCAAACTTCCCCTTTACCTTCCTCATTTCTAATAAATTAAACATTAAGTACGTATGTGTATAGCCTGAACGGGTGGTAAGACGCATTGCTAAAATAAATATACAATATGATACATTATTTAAGATTGTAAACTGCTGCAGTGGTCAAATG
The DNA here is from genome assembly GCA_902151455.1 of Timema bartmani. NCBI lineage: Eukaryota > Metazoa > Arthropoda > Insecta > Phasmatodea > Timematidae > Timema > Timema bartmani. Next base: position 27,602 of record CABFWB010000548.1, read on the forward strand.
GTCTAAGGCATCACTATCGTGTTATACTAGCCTATTTAAAATGGGGAGCTCGGGTCTCGAATCCCGGTCGTGTCTACTGAGGTTGTTTTTTCTTAAATGGTTTTTCATTCTTATTCCAAGCAAATGATGGTATATTACCTCTAATATGCTTCCTTATCTCTATTTCATTAGAGTAATTAGAGTAATAGAGTAATATACCTGAACAGGTAGTGAGGCGTGGCAATAAACAAAATTAAATTGTGCCGTAAAATTTATTCTCTATTTGTGGTATACAATTTTTTCTGTTTCGGACTATCCATATAGTAAACACAGTATTTCCACGGGTGGAAGACCAGCAAATTAAGGTTTATTCCCGCGTGTTTGTTGGCTCCGAAAGTACCCGCTACTTCCTTCCATTAAAGGGATGACCTGGAAACGGAAAGTTGGACGTAGCAGACCTTTAACGCTAAAACGTTAAAATCCATCCGCCTCCATTAAAACTGTTTTAAGTGAACGCGTTGCGGAGTAATTGAAGGTACGGTCTGTCTTAATAAGGTTTGGACCATTCGTATCTTCCACAGACACACACTACACCGCAAGACAAACGTTAATACAGTCTAGTTTTCATAATAAGAGACTCTTTATCAAATACAAAAAAACATCTCTTTTTGCGGCCTTAATTCATAAAAATGTAAAGAGAATAATACTTAGTGCCAATTTGGAGGAGGACGTCTGATTGGCTGAGCTTGTGACATCGCTCAGTAAAGAGCCAACGCACTACATACATAAAGTTATGTGGATGATAAAATAATTTGTTAAATTCAAGTCATATTTTGGAACTCTACTGTATGACGTAAGCGATGACATAAGGAAATACCCCCAAGTGGCACTACCCTTTTATTTTCTTTACATTGATTTATATTATTATCTCTATTATTTATATTATTAGTGTTATTTATATAGCTATTGATCAAGGGCTTATAAAGGTATGGGTCGGGGGGACCAAAAACCCCTGTAATTTTATTGACTCCCCCATATATTTGAAAAAAATTGGCTAAAGGTATAGTAAGACTTTCTATCGCCCCTCCATCCCTCCTTCCTTAAAAAAAAACTTTCTACTCCCTTGGAAATTGACAATCTCTAGCAAAAGTTACTGAAGCAAATCACGGAACTTTAATAAGTAATTTATTAAAATAGATCTAGTAACTATTAAAATGGTCAAATAATGCTATTACCATGAAAATTGGTGTGTAGGATATATCTATGGGCTCAAATAGACTCGTAAGGTGGGGATGTAGGGAACGCAAAAAATGTTAAGTATATTTGCATTTTTTATAGCAAACTTTTTTTGCAAGAATAAAAATATTTCTCCAGTAAAAACCCTTAAGTTTAATTTTCTTCAAATGGTGATATCAACAGTTTACGAATATCTGTCAAGGGTGCCCTGGAATTTAGTTACAACTTTTTCTCTTAATTTTTATGTTTCTCATCTAATGCCGCTATACTCGTGACAGATATTCAACAACTGTTGAGGTCATCATATTCAAAAAATTAATCTCTAAGTTTTTACTGGAGTAGTTTTGACCAAAAAGTGTTTTGATATAAACCTATTCTCGCGTCATCTACACTGCCACCTTAAGGGCAATATGGACCCGAGCTATATGATATTGTTTTGTTTCCTACGTAAGCTCTCGTATTACCTCCACGAGGATCTACATTTTATCTACACGGAGTTTGTGATGTGGAAATGGCTTAGTGAGAAACCTAGACCCATAGCTAGAATAAACCTGTCAAGCTGGTAATATGAGGAGATGTGTTTATCTGGTCAGCCAGTAATACGAGGTAGGCTCATTAGTTAACTTAATGTTTCGTTAGTAGGTTGGATAAGCTGGTGTTGGTTTAGAATAACCAATATGGTAAAGCTTGATTCACACTTTGCCAAAAATTAAGAGAAGAATTGGTACGGGGTTCAATCCTCAGTCCCGGCACAAATTTATCTGATTGCCAAACCCTTCCTTTACCTCTGACAAGACGTGTATTAATCACAACTTGTGAATGTGTGGAATGCCAGGCCTCCACCGTGGTTCGGATTCCACGTTAAACTGTAGGTCCTCCATTTCATCTCACAATCACCCTACCATTATACATCAGCGTAAGTGCGTACAACCCGAACGGGTAGTAAGACACGGTGATAATAATAATAATAATAATAATAAT
>CABFWB010000548.1:37846-80392 GCA_902151455.1 Timema bartmani
AGATTTAATACTATGCAGAATCGGAAGATGTCCGACATCTTAGATCAGTTGGCAGCGTGTCTTTCTATTGAGCCTAAGAGTCCCGGGGTCGATTCCCGGATTGGCCAAGAAATTTATCATTGGTGAAATGTGGGTTTACCCTTTCACAGGGATTTATTAACGGTAGGGGACTGGACGTTGTGCCTATCCTAGTCTTAAGTTGGATTATAAGACATTATGAAACTAAGACAGGCCTAGCAGGCCGGTAGCGGAAAATGTGGCTTGAATAAAAAAGTGACTCAGGCCACAGGCTGGAAACAGTGATTGATGTAAAGTAAGAATTGGAAGTTTTCTATAATTTATATTTACTAGCGATGAAAACATGAGCAATAATATAATTTTCCCAACATTACACTTTAATTGAAGGATCTGCGTTACGTAACACTGTGATGTAACCACATCCCCCCCAAACCCCATGTAACATCAAATAGACATTAGAGGTACCGGGTACCCCCTCAAACCCCTCGTATCAGCATTACGTGGTTTATGGATTACCCCCTAAATGTTCATGTTCACTTAGTCTGGTTTGCCTTGCAGCGAGGAGGTCGGGGTTCTAATAGCAGTAGGGTCTTCTGAGGGTGTTCCAGAAAGATTACCCCACCCTCCCTCCATGCAAATGGTCCATTCATCTGTTTGTAAATCTAGCTTTCTCTATATTCATCCGTGTGTTTATCGGTGATTCCATCTACCCATCTCAATGGCTATCCATCCTTATGTTTATCGGTGCTTCCATCTACCCATCTCTATGTCTATTAGTCCGTCTGTTTATTGGTGCTTCCATCTACCCATCTCTATGTCTATCCGTCCTTCTGTTTATCGGTGCTTCCATCTACCCATCTCTATGTCTATCAGTTCGTCTGTTTATCGGTTCTTCCATCTACCTATCTCTATGTCTATCCGTCCTTCTGTTTATCGGTGCTTCCATCTACCCATCTCTATGTCTATCCGTCCTTCTGTTTATCGGTGCTTCCATCTACCCATCTCTGTGTCTATCCGTCCGTCTGTTTATCTGTCCTTCCATCCACCTGTCTGTAACTGGGCCTACAGCCGAAACCGTTTGACTGATTTTGTTCCAACTTTATATTTGGATGTTATATGTAAATTCCTGAGGGATTTTTTTTAAAGTCCTACTTTAGATCTCAAATTAAGGGTAGTTAACTAATGACTGATTTTTCAAAATATTGTCACTATTTACGATTATAATATAATATGAGAAATTATGTATGGTTTGATCTTATTATTATTATTATTTTAGCACGAGGTCGTACTATCCATTCTGGTTGTACACCTAGATGTACTAATTACGCTAGTGATTTTAGGGATTAGGGAGGCTATATTTATAGGAGGTGTATCCGCATTTGAGTGAAGGAATAGAGGAAAACCTTTTTGGAAAAACCACCCTCAAAACACCCGACCAAGATTCAAACCTCGATATCTTCGTCATCGGTAGTCTAGACTAATGAGAGAGTAGCGCCTCACACCATGTGGTCACTGAAGCGGGATATGTATTATTAGTGTGTGTGTGTTCCCGACCAGGCGTATTCTATCTAGCATCAGTTGCCAGTTGTCCGAAATGGGCGAACATAACCTAAAAGAAGACTTAAATGGAACGTGAATCCAATCAGTTCCTAATTTTCTTCCATCCCTTACTATTAAAAGAGTAAAACTACCCCTTCTTCTCGAACTCCATCCCTCTGTGTCCAGGGGTGGTTTTTGGATAAAGGCAACCGGGTCCCACGATGAAGAATCCAAAACCTAAACGTGACAAGCAATTAACTCATATTTAATTTGGCTCTGTCTCTGCCCTCCCCAAAGTCTTCTTTTGCATACAAAGTAAGTAGAGAGTGAGAATTTAAAGCAGGAAGGGAATCGGGAGGGAGGAGGGTGAGGGGGGGAAATGAGAACCATCGGGAGGAAATGAGAAAAAGAAGGATGACTAGGTCTGGTTTTAAGAGACAATTAATTGTAAAGGAAAAAAAAGTACGTTTTATAGATTTTAAACTCTTAACTCCAATATTTGGGATTTTTTCAACATATTTGAATTCCTGCCACTAGTTAATCTACACAAATTGGTCATAGGGTTTAATTTTTCATATGAATACCTTTATTTTAAAGCTAGAAAAAGACACTAGAGCTACTTTTATATATTCATACATCAATCATGTGATTTGTGGCAGTCACTTTTGATGGGAAATATAAACACTAATAATATATTCTATTATTATTATTAAGGTTGACCACAAAATAAAAGTTCTAAAGGGTTCTTTATATGAAAACTTGATTGTACATCTCATAAAAAGGTAGAAAAAAACACACACACACCCAATGCTCTAGCAAAATTAAAATGACTATTATTATTATTATTATTATTATTTTTATTATTATTATTATTATAGGTGACCTGGCAGTCTAGGTGTAAGATGTCATACTTCTGTGCTGGGGGTCCGGGGCTCAATCCTCGGTCCCGGCACAGATTTATCTGATTGCCAAACCCTTCCTTCACCTCTGACAAGACGTGTATTAATCACAACTTGTGAATGTGAGGAATGCCAGGCCTCCACCGTGGTTCGGATCTCACGTTAAACTGTGGGTCCTCCATTTCATCTCACAATCACCCTACCATTACACATTAGCGTAATTGAGTGTAACCCAAACGGGTAGTAAGACGCGATGCTAATAAGAATATTATTATTATTATTATTATTATTATTATGTGTCTGTTTCACGACAGGTCCATTCCTTTTGTCTGTGAAGTTAGACCGCCAATGCACCCTGTCCTCTGCCTCCTCTTTCAGCTTCCAGAGTGTTTTTCTTCTCATCTATGTCGTCGTGCAAAAGACAGTTCCTCCTAAGGATGTGTCCAAGACATAGGACATAGCTTGATAAAATAAATTTCTGGTCTTGGAATACGGTCAGGATGGTAAAACTTTGAGCTTTAGTTGGTGATACATCCCTTAAAAAGTGTTTGGTTCTTATATAGGTGAGATCTAAAATAAAGCAGGTAAAATTTGATTTAAATTTCCCCATTTGGATGATCCCCTAATGTTTTAAGCATTTGTTAAATTAATATGACCTGGTTCAATGGACGAATGATCTAAGGCGTCTTTCTTGTGTTATAATGGCATGATGATGATGGGGAGATCGGGGTTCGAATCCCATTTGGTCTTACTGAGAGATATTTTCCTAAATTATTTCCCACTCTCTTGCCACGCCAATGCGGATATTATGCCTCTAAAATGCATCCTTTCTCAGTCCTACCCTATTAGATAAACTACCATATATACGTTTAACATGAAAAGATAGTAAGAAGAGGTTATATAAAACTTATCATTAGCTAGTTATTTTTTTCGTTGATATACAATTCCCTATTTTAATATAAAATATAAAGCCATAGTTTTAAATTAGTTAATATTGTAAACGTTCTTTAAATACATTCTATGAAAATAGCATGACCGCATACATAAAACACTTTATCACTAATAAATACAGGGGTTGATTTCATTATATTCATCCCTCACCAAACATATTGAAACATTTAAAATTTTGTATTTAAAATCAGATGGAATATTACTTAAACTAAGTGCATTTACATGACTCTATTTGTTCTATTTTTGTCACAATTAAATATTCGGGCGATTAAACAGTTGGCAGAAAACCAGAATGCTGGAGAACATACGTTGGTAAGCTACAACAAAATGACCATGGCTTCCCTAAAACGGATGTTATGCAAATCTAACAACTGTGCTCTGAAACTCGTAAATACTAGCTCGTAGGAAGTAGTTGTTTACATGATGTAATTGGTCGGCTGTGTAACGCTTCCGTATCCTAATTACTTTTAAGAAGTAGTTTATCAAGTTATTCCCTTTTAGAAACCGAATAATGGGATGTTTGTATAAGGTTACAAAAAAATGCAACATACTAGATCCGATAAACTTCACGTGCTGATGTTGTTGTTATTATTACTATTATTATTATTATTATTATAATTATTATTATCACCACGGGTTACTACCCGTTCGGGTTATACGCTCTTACGCTAATGTGTAATGGTAGGGTGATTGTGAGATGAAATGGAGGACCTACAGTTTAACGTGGGATCCGAACCACGGTGGAGGCTTGGAATTCCTCACATTCACAAGTTGTGACTAATACACGTCTTGTCAGAGGTGAAGGAAGGGTTTGGCATTCAGATAAATCTGTGCCAGGACCGAGGATTGAATCCCGGACCCTCAGCACAGAAGTCTGACACCTTACCCCTAGACCACCAGGTCCCCATGTGCTGATGTTGCTCAATATTTTATGTTGCAATTTAGAAATCTCGTAAAAACAATTAAAAGTGAGCATAAATCAGAAAAAAAAAACCTATTTGGATATCTCAACACCAAATTATTTATTAGTTAACGAAAATAATTAAGGAGGGGTGTTATGGGGAATAGGCTCTAGTTTAAGTCCTGTATTTTTGAAATTTTAAAAATAAATATTTTTGGCCAAAGTAAATAAAATATTACTTCAGTTGGTAGATTTAGATTCATTTTCTAAGCATTATAATTTCAACAGCTCTTGAATATCTTTCATGATTGTTACAGGATTTAAATATGACTATTTCACATATTTAAAAAAGTTTATTCCCATAATATCTCACTATACTTGGGACTGATTTTCAAATTTGTTGAGTTTAACAAGTGTAGTAAATTAAAATAAACGTATCTATGTAAGCAATATTTTATTTATTTTTAACAAAAACTTTTTTTTGCTATAAAAGATGGCAGAATACAGAACTTAAATCACGTTTTATTCCATACCACATTAAATCTGACCCACAAAAGAAGATATATTGTACTTAGTTGTTAAGATTTACGGCACTTATAAACCATGTTACCAGCTTAAAATTTAAAGAACCTAATTCATATCTGTAATTTATTTTAAGCCAAAATTATTTGTTTTGGTTTGACAAAAACCATATCCATCTATTTGGAATCGGAAAAAAGTCAATGGATACCACGCATGTTTGATGGCCTTTTTTTAGAAGTACGATGGATATTAGTAAATTAATCTATTGGATTATAATTAGGAGGACTGCTTATGGAATATGCATATCAATATCTACATAGAGAAATAAGGAAATAAATGGTACGGCACACCGCACAGACTTTCTCTCTCTTTCTATAAACTCGTAAGATTTCTGAACGGAATAATGTACATTGTATCATCACCACTCCACATAAGAACACGCATAAAATAATATACAATGATATAGAATCAATGAGAAAAGAGGCGCATCTTTGTCCACCTAAGAACATTTCAAACAGTTTAATGTCTTCCACAAGGGTCAACACTTCGTATTAAAATTTCGATTTCTGGTTAAAATTTTAACATTTTATAAGGTGTTGCAGATCTTCAAGTCATCGCATTGATATTTAATTATTCATTTATACATTTTGACCAATAAAAAATGTAAATATTGACTATTGAGTCTAAAATGGAGATAGATCATTGCTATGCAAACATTTCTCCTAAGAGCTTTAAGGAAAAATAACATACTTTTTTAGATACTTATATTTAATTACTCTATGGCATTGGAGAATTATTGCGTTAAGACTTAAGTAGTATATGTTTACAACTAAAGCTCACAAAATTGTATTAATATATTTGCAAATATCTCAGAAACTGTTGCTTTTATAAAAATATATGTCAAATAAAAGTTTTTTATTTCTAATAGTCCTACAATTTTGCAATGATAAGTTGTTTAGTTTCTCAAATAGTTGTGGAGATACGGAAATTAACGCTTCTGTAAAGTACCCTAAAAATCATTTTCATAGGAAAATGAAAATAGCCAGTTTATTTATAATCTTAATCAACGCCTAGATACGAATTTTAATCAAAATCGTTTGAGCAGATTTTGAGAAAACCAAATTTTTCTCTTTTCGCCCTTCAGTAAACTACCCTTAATTTTAAGTTTTTATAGACACACAGACAGACGGCATTGCAAAGACTATTTTTTAGGGTTCGGGGGGTCATGAGACGTCGACATCCATCAACATTTCAGGTTAGTTTTTTTTTACGGTCGCAATACTTAAACTTTAATGTCCAAAAAGTTAAAAAAATTCATATAATTGCGTATAGATTGAAAGTTATTGATTTTATAAAAATATGTTTCGGATAAAATATCTGTATTATAAATATATATACATATTTGTAATGCTAAGTAATTTCATATCTCAAATAGTTTCGGAGCTATTATAAAAAATGTTAATTTACGCATCAGACCGGAGCCCTTAAAGCCATTTTGCCGAAATATTGAGAGTAGCCATTTTGTTTGGAATATTTATTAATGTTCATAAATGAAATTTAATCAAAATCGTTAGAGCCGATTTTGAGAAAATCGACTTTTTCTCTTTTTGCCCTTCAGTAAACTACCCTTAATTTTAAGTTTTAATAGACACACAGACAGACGGCATTGCAAAGACTATTTTTTAGGGTTCGGGGGGTCATGAGACGTCGACATCCATCAACATTTCAGGTTAGTTTTTTTTACGATCGCAATACTTAAGCTTTAATGTCCAAAAAGTTAAAAATATATATATAATTGCGTATAGATTGAAAATTATTGATTTTATAAAAATATGTTTCGAATAAAATATTTGTATTATAAATATATATACATATTTGTAATGCTAAGTAATTTCATATCTCAAATAGTTTCGGAGCTATTATAAAAAATGTTAATTTACGCATCAGACCGGAGCCCTTAAAGCCATTTTGCCGAAATATTGAGAGTAGCCATTTTGTTTGGAATATTTATTAATGTTCATAAATGAAATTTAATCAAAATCGTTAGAGCCGATTTTGAGAAAATCGACTTTTTCTCTTTTTGCCCTTCAGTAAACTACCCTTAATTTTAAGTTTTAATAGACACACAGACAGACGGCATTGCAAAGACTATTTTTTAGGGTTCGGGGGGTCATGAGACGTCGAAATCCATCAACATTTCAGGTTAGTTTTTTTTACGATCGCAATACTTAAGCTTTAATGTCCAAAAAGCTAAAAATATATATATAATTGCGTATAGATTGAAAATTATTGATTTTATAAAAATATGTTTCGAATAAAATATTTGTATTATAAATATATATACATATTTGTAATGCTAAGTAATTTCATATCTCAAATAGTTTCGGAGCTATTATAAAAAATGTTAATTTACGCATCAGACCGGAGCCCTTAAAGCCATTTTGCCGAAATATTGAGAGTAGCCATTTTGTTTGGAATATTTATTAATGTTCATAAATGAAATTTAATCAAAATCGTTAGAGCCGATTTTGAGAAAATCGACTTTTTCTCTTTTTTCCCTTCAGTAAACTACCCTTAATTTTAGGGGTAGATATCCAATTCCAAAAACCCCTCGGGGCAACCCTATGAAAACCCTAGATATCAAGTTTCAGCTCAATCGGTAAAATAGTTTAGGCTCTAGTTGGAGGTACAGACAGACAGACAGACAGACAGACAGACAGAAAGAAATTCAAAAACCACTTTTTCGGATTCAGGAAGTCATGAAACGTCAAAATTCATCAAAATCTCGAGTTCGATTTTTTTGACGATCACAATACTTTCTCTACCTGTAAAATAGAGAGAAAGTAAAAAATTAGAAGTAATAATCACATGTTCAAAATATCTTTAAGACACCTAACCAAGATTTGATCGTTGACCTATCCTACAATGGTGACCAAATCCAGTGTTAGTCTAACACTTTTGAATGTTCAACCATCATTGTATAAGTATTTGTTTAGTATTAATTTACTGGTTTGGTTCGGGATGTATATCTCTGTTATATTATTTATAAAAATTGTTTGATGATTTAAAATCTATTTCATATCATATGTGTTTCCAGTGCTTTATTAAAAATCAAACTAGATATTAAACAACCCCGGTTACTTTGGCACCTAGCTGTGTATAATATTAATTATCATTATATAATATTAAAAAAAAAATTACTATTTGTAATTATGATTAAATGCTATTCATAACTAAAAATTTTTATCACCACGTCTTGCTACCTGTTCAGGTAATACGTCAATATTGGAATTACTTTAATGGGGTAGGAATGAGGCAGAAAGCATTTTTGAGGTAGTCTACCCTTATTTGCATGGAAGGAAAGTGGGAGATCATTCAGGAAAAATCACCCTCAAAAGATGTGACCAACATTCGAACCCCAGTCTCCCCATCATCACAAGGGTGACGCCTTATTCCGTTCGGCATACGAAGCGGGCTATTAATTCTTGAAAGCTAATTTATAATTTATGGGTTTATTTTAATTTGTTCTCAGAAGGCACATAGAAAATATAACAAAATGTTAGTATTGATATATTATATTGAAAAGTAACGCGTTTTCAACATTGATAGATCTATTATGAAAATCTTTAAGGTAACGTTTGGAAAAAATTATGAAATTCACAAAATGCTTCGTAAATAAATGAGAACAATACAACGCGTGGATTCCAGCTTCCCCTTCTTGGCTATCAGCAAATGATCTACAATAGTCAATGTCAGGCCGAAGAAGGGAATAAGGTTTAATTTATAGGAAGTGTACCCACATATTCTCGTGAAAAGTGAGAATGAAACTATTTAGGAAAACAACCCCCCCCATACACCTAGCTGACCATCAAAACAAACACGACGATATTAACGCACTTGGTCCGTGTTCAAAACAATAATTAGCGCAAGAAACTATTTCAGCGTGAGAGAAAAAATGTTCAACTCTTTTTTTTTATATAATAACTGCCTCATTCTTGATTTAAAAAACCAAACAATACCGTTCCTTAAATGTTCAACTCTTTTTTTTTATATAATAACTGCTCATTCTTGATTTAAAAAACCAAACAATACCGTTCCTTGCATAATAGATATCATGTAAACTAGGACGTCCCCAGTCTTTCGTAACACCCACCAGGGGCGCTGAACCCAAACCAGGGGATTGAATCTGGCTTTTTTTATTTAGCACTACACCTTACTACCCATTCGGGTTATACGCTTAAGTACTAATTACGCTAATGGGTTAGGAATTAGGAAGGTTAAATATAGAGGAAGTGAACCCGCATTTGTGTGGAGGGAGAGTGGATAACTATTAAGAAAAACCATCCCCAGTTCACCCGACTGAGATTTGAATCTTGATCTCTCCGTCCTCGGCAGTCGAACTCAAAATGACTTGCGCGTTAGTTAACTACGCCACCGAGGCGGGTTTTGAATCTGGTTACGCAATTAAAAATCTTTATCTTAGAGACATGCATGGAGAAAGCTAAGGCCTTAATAATTAATTGTTCATGATTAGTGAATCTTGGGAGATCTAAATTATCTATAATCCACGCGTGTAGCCGCCTCCTAATTAGTGTAAAATTCATAAATTAAAAAATATGACACCTGAAGATGGTAATTTAACCCAGAATCCTTGGCCCCAGCACGCCAATGTTATACCACTGAGCTATCTAGGACATACATATTTTAATTTATTGCGTGAATTTTAAAATTTGAACTATGGAAGGCAATTAGATAAAACAGAGTTGAGGCTCTCACCTCAAAATTATACAGTTTTGGGTTTAGAATATAGTTTCGGGACTATTTTTTTTTTACGAGTTAGCAGCTGCATTTGCAGTTCCTTGTTCTCTTTATATGATAGTTTTAAAAATTAGATTATAAAAATGCACTTAATATCTAAGATAATATTTACACTTAGTATCATTTGATCTTTTAGCCAATCGGTAAAAGTATTTTCATGCGGGAGTTTATATTGTGTTAAAGTTAGTAGTTAAACTGTCCTCAGTCAACTATTAATTCGATTATAAAATGTGAAAATTGAACACGCTCGTGCAAATAATATGATTGATGCGGAGAAAGAGACAGTTTATCAAATTACTAACTAACTGATATATTATAATCGAATTATAGCAGTCAAAATACGCCACCAAATATAATAATTGTATTTCCTCAATCCTTGACTTTCATTGGTTGAACGTTTAAACTTTAAGAAGATCTAGAAAGGTATAGTGTAAATATTAAGTTTGTTAAGTTAAAATACTTAAGTTTATAAGTCAAAGTTTTCCTATTGTGTAATCAGCTTCGTATGTAAGTTCAGGAAAATATCCTCGGTAGAAATCTAACTTCATAGAAACGTCAAAACTTTGATCACGGTCAAGAAATTGCTAACAAACAAGCAAGAAACATAGCTCGTTGCAGGCATCCAACTATAGCGACTGTTACCAACCTGAACTTACTTTACATGATTTGATAAAGCATTGTCGCGAAATACTTGATAGCTGGTGAAGGGAAGCAAGGTTCGAATCTTGGCTGAATATACTGGGTGTGATTTCCCACATGTGTGAATTTTTGATTATTGTTTTGGCATCATCCCCTAAATCTACACACACACACACACACACACAAAACATGCACACGCTCAGGCTATTGACTAGTCATTTATTTCTTTTCAGCTACATTTTATTTGCTTGGTAAGAAGAATAATTATTTGATAATAAAAATAACATAAAGTAAAATTAATTATTTTTTATTAAACTTGGTACTTAAATTCATGCTGATTTGACAGCCTGAGTTTAACTAATAAATTTTCTAAATAACAGTTTAATCTTACGTTATATCCTTTCTTATCATAATCTTTTTTTTCACGTTTATGAATATCTGTGTATTCCTTATATTTAACTCCGGATAATTGCCCGTTCTTCTCAAGGTATATGTTTAACTTCACGTATTTATATCTAGAATCATTTTATAGTTTGTTTAATAAACATCCTATCAGTGGAAGCTGATAAAAAGCCCCAAAATTGTGTTTTCTAGCCACCCTATTTTTAGCAAAATGGTGGATGTAAATTTTAATTAGCTCACATTTTAACAGGACGTCTGATTTATGTCCATGCAAAAGTCAGTGCAATCATAGAGATATAGGCATATATTAATAACTAAGAATCAAATAGTAAAAGCTATTATATTTATATTAGTACGGATTTAGCCGCATATAGATATCGTATTCTGAAAATTTAAAAATGACACTAGATTCAAACCCAGGACCTTTGGCCTTGGCGTATTAAGTCAAAGGTCCCGGGTTTAATTCCATGTACAGGTGCCATTTTTCAATTTTCAGAATTTATAGGCTTATTTATAAGTCTATATTAAAAAAACTAATACATGTAACTACTTAATAATGAATAAAAGCATAAACCCACTTTGATGACCACGTGGTCTAACGCGCTACTCTCGCAGTAGATTAGACTGCCAATGACGGGAAGATCAAAGTTCGTATCTTGGTCGGGCGTACTGAAGGTGGTTTTCCATGAATGATTTACCACTCTCCCTCTATGCAAATGCTGGTTCACTTCCTATAAACATAGCCTCCGTAATCTCTTAAAACCATTAGCGTAGTTAGTACATAGGAGTATAACCCGAACGGGTAGTAAGACACGATACTAATGTTTTTTAAAGCATAAAAGGGAACTATCCCCTTAAAAAGTGTGATACATTTTAAAATTTAACTTTGTTTAAAAGAGAGAAAAGAAACAACAAATTACATGACAATAAGATTTAGATGCTGCAAACAATGCCAAAATAAATTTTAAAAATATATCAAGTATACGAGCAAGAAAGACTAGATAAAAATAACCTCCCATCATAATTGCATGGTTAAGTTTCCTGCTTGGGCAGAAGTAGCAGCAAAGTATATTATTAAAACTGTTAAGCTCACTTGACATCTTCAAACGGATAATTATCTTGAGGAGGAGATGGAAACATGGAGACAGACAGAGAGAGATAAAATAGTACATTTTATGTTTTCCGCTTTTGGTTGAAGTCGGTTTTCTTGAGGAAATGTATTACTCTTGTTGTTTATAACCAATTGTGACTTGTAGAGTTTCAACTAACCCAAAGTTTAAATGAATAAATTATCTTTATTAATGTGAAGGGACAACGAAGGTTTTGAACATTATTTTTAATTTGGTGCGAAGTTTGTCAATTAACGATTATATTGAAATCTTTATTGGAATCTAAATAACGACCTATTGTGTGTAAATTGGATAATTATATATTTGAGAGTTTGGGTGGAGTGTTATTTTAGTGTATGCAAAATATATACGTTGACATTAAACATAGTATAGTGGGTGAGGCATTTAAGTTGAGACACAAGAATATTCCAAAAACTAAGCATTTAGTAAAAAAAAAGTCTTCGTACAAAATATTTTTGTCTACAAGATGGTAAAAGCACAAACAACACTAGCTATGTTTGATTTGGTTGATGTCTTCAAGGTTATTTCAAGGTCGGCTCTGGTTTTTTTTAAAATAATAACATGTAAGAGCATCAACCATTCTCTGTTTTAATTCAAATGACCAACTTTAATAAAAAAAAAGACAATGTGACAGCTTCAGGGCTTGAATACCATAAATGATTACTTATTTTTCTTAATGCAACACGAGATATATCACGATCGACAGTTTGGTATTGAGAAAGCTTAGAAAGAACCCTGAAATTCAGGTAGGGTGCTTTGACACCAGAAGGCGCACAAAACCATATTTCAACGTATATGCTGACAAGAAAAATACAAATATCGCAGATCGAATCTTTTTCTTCCACTGATAGTACAAATTCATTACGGAACAGAAATATTTTTAAGCAATAAATAGCTTTTGCCATCCATCTTGAATGATGGATGCTCCCTGGAATGTGAAAAGATATTTTACGAGGTGGTGCTTCTCCGGGAAATATCACTGTTAATTCAAGAAATTCTCTGTAATCCTCTCGAGGTTGTTGTTTATTTAGAGTACTTTTAACAAAATCAAGAATTCGTAATACATCATCCTTTTTTAAATGTTTCCTGACATTTTCGTTTTAAATTCCGAATGGGAAGTTATTAACATTAATTCCAGACAAAAAGCTTTGAAATCTTTTAAAAATAATCACATTTGAACCTGTGGACTTGCCCATCTTTTCTTCGACAATACTTTTAAGAAAAATTTAATATATATGATGCCTGCAAGCTAAATATAGAAGATCTCTTTCTAAGATATTTTCTACTAAAACGCACGCACCTTTAAAATGCCCAGTATTTGTTTCTGTCGTATCGAAAACTAACGCTTTTACGCAATCTTGAAGACCCCATTCAAAAATTGATTCGCAAACAGCAGATGCTTGTATCCCTTCCGGTCCCAGATTCTAATGCAGGTACTCCAAGGAGTTGCTCAGTATTGACCTTTGAAACGATTACAGGAAGTCTGCCAACAGTTTCTATACCCGTTAATGTTGGAAGCAGTTTACTGTCCCAGTGCACGGCAACAGCTTTTCATTCAGTCTCCTTAAATTACTTTTTAAGTACAGTTTCCCTTTCTTTGCGTATTCTTTCACTTTAAATGTGAATAGATTACCTGTTGATGACCAAATCTTAAACATCATGTCCCATTGCCTCTGCAAAAGCAATTATGATATGAACTACATCTCTGTCACTGACCTTGTATCTATCTAAGGCCGCGGCAAGCTTCGAATTCATTATCTTACGGCGTCCCCTTCACCTTTTTGCCACTGGTGATGCAAGTTCCATATCTATCGGAACAGGGTGCTCTTCTTTAGGAATATCATCGGTGGATTTTCTGGCATATAGTACTGGATTTAACAATTCTTCTAAGCTGCTGTCTGAAATTGATGACATAAATTCAGCAGTTTTTTATGAAATAAAAAACCAGGAAATTTCTTAACATGGATTATTTTTATCCATATCAAAGTGTAGAAAAATTGACAAAATAAGTAATTAAAAATTATTTAAATCAATGTTGTCGATATTATAGTACTATATAGTATTACATTTTCAGAGTATTTAAATAAATATTGTATTTAAATTTGAAAAACTTGCATATTACTTCCGTTTTTGTTCAATTACACGATTGCTACGCTTCTTTCTCATCAAAGCTCTCTCTTCTTGTTGTTTAGCTCTTCTTTCTCTATCAAGTGCATCATAATCACCTTCATACATAAACCCTGGACGTTTTTTTTAAACCTTTTATTAGTTAAAAACAGCTTATCTTCTTCAATAATAATTATTTCCAAAGCGTTTGCATGTGCTATGTCAAAAAGATCATCGAGTTTCGATTAAAAAGCTATCTTACATTGGCAAACAGATTGTATGCATGCGCATACTAGTTCAAGGACAAGCGAAAGCGCTCAGCTATGTAGCTATGTATAGTAGGAAAGAATGTATCTGTGGTATTCGTGGCGTTACTTTTTTGGATTTCTTTTTAATACCGTTAGTCGTAGGAAAAAAGTAATCCGTAATAATGTATGCCGCTTGCTTAGAAGTATAAATTTTGTCTGACATATATTTTAATGTAATCAATAACTTTGAGAGATAATACGATAAAATCGACTTTTTCTTGCACTTAACTGATTATTTAAATTTTTAAGGGCCCAGGGGCACCCTTTCCCTCTATTCAATTGAGCTGAAATTTTCCACAGATTGTTTTTTTAATAATTGGAAACGATCTGGATGTTGGCGCCAAAAAAAAGCTTGAAATTTGTTTTCACTAAGAGTAAGTAAGAACCACCTTAAGCTACACCTAAGTACTTGTATCTTCACTTTATTCACATCTAAAGCTGAGTTACCAAACTACCGATCCGGAAAAATGAAGTTACAACTATGGGGAGTAGTTGTTGCTTCCTTTTATTCACACCAAAGGAAGATATAACTTAAAAATACCGAAGCGGTAGCCTCGTCTACTTTTTATTCACTTAACTGATCGTCTCCCATGTTAATGAGCTCACGTTTTATTTAGCGTTTTTTAAAGATATAAAATTGAGACACGAGCCTTAAATTCTTAAATAATTCTAGAAATAGCCCAACACTGTAACAACATCTTAAAGTGTCACAACATTATTTATTTAATATTGAAGAAGTTTTGTTTGTGAACGTAATTTTTATAAATAATCTACAAATTTTGCCTTAGTCATGCAAATGACCTGTAAGATTATTCCTGCCAGGATGTAGAGTAAAAAGGTCCATGGAAGCTTATGTTTATCTAGAATAAGAAGCAAAGAAAAAACCACTTAGGTGGTCACATGGTCTAATGCGCAACTCTCGCAGAGACTAGACTGCCGATGATGGGAAAATCGAGGTTTGAATCTCACTAAGGTGTACTGAGGGTGTTTTTTTCCTCCAAAAGGTTGTTCACTCTCCCTCCACGCAAATGCAGGTACACTTCCTCTAAATATAAACCTCCTAATCCCTAAAACCCATACAAGTAATTAGTACATAAGCGTATAGCCCAAATGGGTAGTAACACGCAGCGTTAAAAAACCAAAAGATAATTTTAAAAAGTAAGGTAATGTTTTTAAGGCACAAATAGTAAAGTGACTTTGCAAACTCGTCAGAGGAAGAGGGGAAGTGTTATCACCAGATAAACAAGATACCTCGTTGTGTGAAGTGCTAATTTTTCCCCTCTCTTTCTATTTCGTACATTGGCGTCTAAGTGCGATAGCCTTTATACTGCTTAGTGGCGTAGAGCTCAGATACAACCCGCTTCTCAAAATAGTTTCGAAATCTTCAAGTAGACAACATCGTTAAACAGAACTTTTTCTCTTCATTTGAAAAGATTCTGGTAAAATACCGCAAAGCTCTTGACAAATTTAAAATAAATGTTGAGAAAAATAGGTTTATAAAATTAAACTTAAGGTTTCTACACAAGTAATACTTTATTTATCTTGAACTGTAACACTGTTAAAATACTTATCTTTATTCAAGTTCTCTTTCCTTCCACCTAAAGCGACAAAAAAGATGAACAAATTGTGTATGATGTATTTTTAATAACACCATCAACACCCTGATTCCAAACGGATTAAGCTAAGGAATATGATAAGGAAGGTTAATTATTCAAAATTATCGTGGACAAAGGACGTGAAAAAAAAAACCCATGAAAAATTACAATTTGTAAAATAAGTAATTTTGCACACGATCAGAATTCAAACCTCCCCTTCTTATCACCGTTAATTTATAGTACTACTAGCTTGACACCCTAGCCAGTGTGACAACCACAATTGGAAATAAGAAAATTAATCAACCCGTTTTCTATTCACTACAAGATATTTTCTATAAGACAAGTCTAAAAATATCCCAAACGAATTCAACAATTTAAGCCAGGTCCGTGACCCTGAGATGAGAGTTGTTCCCTTGTTACCCGGACCTCCTGACAAACCAATATAATTCCGTTCCATTACAGAGAGTAGCTAAAGTTCCAAAGAGACCCCTAGAAGGAAGTCACAGACGCAAAGAAGATCTTCGTCTCCATGTAAACCCAATACTGCCGGCATCAACAAGACTAGATCCTAATCACGTTGTCAGGGTGGATTCACGGTATTAAACGTTATTAAGGAGGTAGAAGGGACAGTGGTAGTAGAAAAAAAATAACTCCACGTAAATTAGGACAGATATCATCTACAACACAACAATAATAGCTGAAAATTAACGTAATTTAAAAAAAGAGAAAGAGTATCAACAATATAACTATGGCAGCTGAAAATTAACGTAAGCTGAAAGACGACAAGCAACATCAATAGTACAATATTTAAGTCACAGTATCAAGGCGGTTTCATAATATTCGATATTAACTGTGAGTAAAATGAAATGGTGATCGCTGTTTTAAATAAAAATCATTATGAATATTTTTCGAGGTTTGTTGCTAGGATTTCAAGGTGGATTTAAGTATCCATTAGTCTCTGTAGAAGTGGAAGTAGAGAGGATCTATTGAGAAGAGGACAGCAGGGAGAGTTGTTCTATACGTATGTTAGAGACCTGCTATGGAGAAGAGAACTGCCCTTGAGGTGTAAAGAAGTGTTTTACAGGGAGGGTGTACTTTATACCCATTGTCACATATGCAGCAGGAACATGGCCATTGAATGTAAGAGAGAAAAGGAGAGTGGAGGCCATGGGAATGAAGTTAATGAGGATCATATTAGTTATCATAAGGAGAAACAAGATTAGGAATGAAGCTCTCCGGGATAGAGTTTTAGTAGGAGGTGTGCATGAGATAGTAGAGGAAGCCAAACTGATATGTTTCGGGTATGTAATGAGGATGTAGGTGTGCATGAGATAGTATAGGAAGCAAGGCTGAGATGGCATGTCCATGTAATGAGGATGGAAAAAGAAATCGTGGCAAAGAAAATTATGGGAATGAAGTATGTAGGAAAAATACTGCAGGGGATGCCAATAAAGATATGGGAGGAGCATATAGCAGAGATTTTGCAGGGGAGAGGAGAGTAATAGATGTAATTAAAGGAGGAAAAATGGTGGGAGGATAGAGGAGTTTGGAGGGATTTTAATAAACTGACCCGGCCACAGGCTGGAAACAGTTGATGTTGATGATTAGATGATGATGATGATGATGATGATGATGATGATTAGCCATGTATATGTGAAGGCAATGTTATTTTGTAAGGAGTGAACATAATTTTTTAACAACTATATTAACAGGTGATTCCTCGCTTCTCCTATCGGGTAGAAGAAGTGACGATTACAATTACAAAGTTATAGCGTGAAGGTTTGGGAAGGATTAGACTTAAGAGATATATACAACTATAACAACCCAGTTTATTTAAATGTAAACAAGAGAAATAGAACTACAACCGTTTTAAATAGATACTAGATCAAACAGTTCATTGTTATTTAAGATAATTTTATTCAGTTATCATAGTCGTATACTTCCTGATAGGCAGGAAAAGAAATAAGCTCCTTGATGACAAGGAGCTAATAGAAGTAAGATCGAACATATAGTTTAGTAACTCTAGAAATAAGGATCAACGCTCATTCTCATATGAAGGAGCGTCTGCCTCAACATATCGGCAGTCAAAGATAGGCAACAAATATTAATTTAAGTTTAAGCCACAATATATAAAGACAATCAAGCCTAGCTAATACCAGACTAAGATCTGAAAGGTTTATTCATGAATAATAGTGAAACTATAGTGGATGAAAACAAAGGGTATTAAATCCTAATTTTATAGAGTTACTATGAAGGTAGTTATATAAGTTAGCTAGCTTGAGTTAACTCCATAGAGAGTTACGAAAACCTACGATAAACTGCTAGAAGAGGAACTAGCATATTACAAATAGTAAATGGCGAGCTATCAGGAATCTATGCGGTTAAATTACAATGGCCAGTCAATTCCTAATAAATTATTGCCCGGACATTCAATAGTATATTTATATTTCCACCCTAACTTGGGCATATAATAAATAGTACAAACAATAATTGTTTTACTTAATACAAATGACACCTGAAAGGGCCGGACACAAAGAACTATCCCCGTGGGCTACTTCTATGAACTAGTAGTACTCCCACAGGTTGCGCACCGTAAATAGATACAAAAAAAGGAAATAATAGAAACTACTATCTGCCACTAACCTAACAAGGTCAATGAAGAAAACGTTAGATAGCTTTACTTCCGCCATAAAGAGATCCTAAACATGGTCATAAAGTTTAGGGAGTCATTATTATTCCCTAATATATATAGCTATGTCTTAAGGACTTATAAAAGGTATTCAGACACTCTGACATAGTAAATAAAGTCGTATGGTAATTTGATAAATAGAGCAGTAAGCTCTTCATTCTAAACTAAGCCATATGGGCATAGGAAAACATGTCATAATTTTGACAAACAACTCTATGTCTTATGGACATAGAAAACGATCGTTAAGAATAACAATCAAAACTATAGCTTATGGGCATAGAAAATAAAGTAAGGCATTTTGACACAAAAAATATGTCTCATGGACACAGAAAATAAAGTCAGACATTTTGACACAAAAAATATGTCTGATCGGCATAGTTAAAGAGGTGTTACGAATCTAACCCAGATTTTAGCTTTCAAATACTTAAAGTCCTAGTTGAGGTTTCATCAGCGACGAGGTGGAGAGACCAATGCCTAACACAACGTAGTCAACAGTAGCTTCTTCGGCGATGTAGATTTACATCCTAGTTCTTCCTCCGTCAAATTAATAAAACAAAAATACAAAATGTGAAGCGAGGAATGACTGTTATATATTAACAGAACAGATGAACACGGGGAAGGTTTGCATCTGGACATCTAAGGGGGGAAGAGGGTTAAAGTACGAAATTGCACTGAGTGACCACTAGCGCTCGTTGATGGTGTGGGGTCCAGTAAAAATATATCTGCCATTTCTTCGAAGCGGGGCCTGCGAGTAAGATGTCTTTTATCTGATGGTCCCAGCATAGTCAGCTGGGGCAGTTTTTCCTGGGGCTTGGGCGTTTCCCGGAAACATAAATCCATCTTGAGTTAATATTTGCCACACATTATTAGAATATACTAGCTCTTGTATTCATTGTGTTAATTATATTTATGGCATTTTTATTGCACATGTTAAACAGCAGATTTAACATGCTGCACAGGAGATACATTTTTGTAAAAATAACTGTACAGGGAAGGCCTATGGGTGAAGATTAGTTATTTATAAATATCAGTTTACAATAACTCAACATAATAATCATGGCTTTATCTGTGGAGATTTAAGCAATAACTATGATTAGACAATTGGTAGCTGTAGGATATTCAAAAGGTTGAGAAATCACGCTGTAGAATGTAGAACCAAATGATTCATCAAGTTGAGTTATAATAGAACATGAAATTAGTAAAAAACTCTCACAAATCAACGAGAACAGTCAGAAAGGGGGGGAGAAATAGTATGTCAATTTAAACCCTCTATATCTATTCAAATATTAAATGACTTGAAGGAAAGAAGAAAATTCTGGTGAGCTGAAGGTGGAGGCAGAGGACAGGGCGCATTGGCAGTCTAAATTCACTGACAAATGCTATGGACCTGTCGTAAGACAGAACATTTAATAATAATAATCATAATAGTAATAATAATAGACTAATAATAATAGCAACAGTAATAATAATAGTATAGTAAAAAGTAATGTAATATATTTTAATATGTAATTGTTCACAATATATGGATATAAAAGCGATAATAATTTCCAATTAATAAGATTATTTGTGACTGGACACTCTCTAAAGTTGTATCCAGACACTATTGCATCTTTACAAAACAGTGTCAAATTTATTAAGAAAAACAACTATAAGTAGCAATTAAGATCTCAATTTACAGTAAATTGAATTATTAGCTCATTAGAGATCAACCTCATTTTGGCCCAAAATTAAAATTACTCATTATAATTTTAAAAATCTACATTATTGTTTTCTTAGTTAATGAAAGTTGTGAGATGTTCTCAACCTTTCTTATAATTAGTTTGACAATGAGACTCCGGGTGTATGATTTAATTTAACTGATGTAACCTTTGAACCGGAGTATTATTTTACTATTTTTAAATAGGTCTGCAATGATTTGTAAAAAAAAAAAGTCTTGGTTTTATTTTTCAAATTGCAGTATACTGTATATTTCGAGTTGAACGATATAATGTTGACCTCGAAATATTTAGAGCTCAAACTACACAGAATAGCAAGAAAAATCAAATTAATTATCCTAATATTGTTTTTAAATTATTCAGTTTTGGAGTTTTTAGTCTTAAATTTGCGTTTCCCTGGGCTCTTCTTTTCCAATAACTTTTCTTACAATAAATGTTATGTTTTAACTTTATTTCCTTCCAAGTATTTACGATTACACAAATCGTTGTTGTGTGGAAGGAAAATTGCAAGGTGTAGCAACCCCTAGCTTAAAATATACAGAGACTCATATTATCGAGGCTACTGTATTTACCATCAAAGCAAGTCCTACTTTATATGTAATCAAAACAAGTTGTACTGTATTTGCAATCAAAGCAAGTTCTACTATTTTTAAATCAAAGCAAGTCCTACTGTATTTGTAATCAAATCAAGTTCTACTGTTTTTACAATCAAGTCAAGTCCTACTGTTTTACAACTAAAGCAAGTTCTCCTGTATTTACAGCTAAAGCAAGTTCTACTGTATTTACAACTAAATAAAGTTCTACTGTATTTACAACTAAAAAAGGCCTACTTTATTTGTAATCATGGCAAGTTGTACTGTATTAGCAATCAAAGCAAGTTCTACTGTTTATACAATCAAAGCAAGTCCTATTGTATTTGTAATCAAAGCAAATTGTACTGTATTTGCAATCAAAACAAGTTCTGCTGTATTTACAACTAAAGCGATTTATACTGTATTAAAACTAAAGCATGCAATAAAAACAAGTATAATTGTATTTACAATAAAAAGAAGGGAATAGTCAATAAACTAATATTTTGATTTTAATAAAATATAATATTGTGGGAACATTCTTTGTAAAGCGTTTAAAACGATTGTTTTCCTTGGCTGAAATTGCATTGACCACAAATTGTTAATATTAGTTCCATTATTTGAGCTACACTACAATTTTCATAGAAACAACCTTATTCAACAGCTATCAAATTTTTAGATCTACTAATTCAAGTCATGTGATCAGAAGATTTCACTTTTAATAGCTATTATCAGTAACTATAAGATAATATTATAGTAGAATATTCTTTAAATTGAAAAATGACATCTGAATACAGGAATCAAACCCAGGACATTTGGTTTAGTACGCTAATGCTCTAAAACTTAGCTATCCAAGAGTCATCCCGTGCCCAGGGTCATTGTTCACTCATATTTTAAGGCAGAGTCTGTGAAGGACTTATGGAAATGTCCAGATATATGTGTGTGTGTGATCAACTAGTTGAATGCTATCTATGTTTAACAAAAAAAAAAGTATTTGCATTTTATAAAATTGGTCCGTATCTACTTCAAAATTAATATTTTTGGTTGTATCTATAAAAAACTCTTTGTCACTAGCTACAAAATTGAGCAATATCTTAACAGAAAAGAACTTCCCATAAGAAACCGAGTCTTAAATCAAGAAATACTCATTTACTTTCATCATTTTTGTGAGCGCGTCTAGAAAACCTTGTCTCACATAAACCATTGTTCGAATGTGAAAGCAATATGAGAGCGATCTCACACACGTAGCAATTATAACCACTTTCACTTCAATAGTATTCGAACTCTAGAGGAACAATGTTCATTGTCAGCAGCTGAAATGTCACTTCACTTCACACAGACGTAGTACACACCTCACGACTGGAACACTCTTTGGGAGGGGGCCTTTATTTACAAATCTTTACACAGCCATGGATGAGAAAACCACTAGTTAATATAACCACGGGCTAGGTCCAGACTGGAACCACTCACCCACCTTGGTGGCCACATGGTATAAGGTGTCACTCTTGGAATAGACTAAACAGCCGATAACGGTGAGATCACTGGCGCGGAGGGACGGAGAGGGGTGGGGTACGATTTCGTCAGGTGTATTGAGGGTGATTTCCCTAAACGGTTTTCCACTCTCCCTCCACGCAAATGTGGTTATACTTCCTCTAAATTCAACCTTAATCATCCTTAACCTATTAACGTAATTAGTACATATGCGTACAGCCCAAACGAGTAGTAGGAAGTATTGCTATAAAAAAATCCCGATCTGGTTAGATAAGGTAGTTTTCCAAAATGATTACCCACTTTCCTTTTATGCAAATTCTAGTACACTTTTTCTAAATTCTACCATACTCATTCCCAATACACTATCGTAATTAATGTGTTTACATCCAGAATGAATTGATGGGGGAACAGAAACTAGAGGGTGAATAATGTATAATTTGGATTAAGTGTACCCGAATTTACGGGAAGAAAGATTGAGGAAACTATTAAATAAATACCTCAGTAATCCAGGACAGGATTTAAAGTCTTGAGCACCTTGTTTCCATTGTACGATATTGAAGTCATCAAACACATGCATTTCAGTATGACATGTATGTCTGGCTCGTATACAACCAGTCACATACGCTTGTCGAACGTGCTGTGGTGTTCGTTGTCTGCTTTTACAGGGACTGTCTACAATAAAATGTCGGTAGACGTAATTCAAACAAACATGACTCCATCATCAAAATCATATTAATGTTTACAAACACGAAATAGAATCAAATACATGAAAAAGTTTTTAAATTTTTACTTGTATTAAATAATTTAAAATGCAATACTTTTTACTATAAATTTTCACAAACTTTTATCCTTTACTGAATAACTAATTACTTTAGTTGAATGAAGTAGTGCACCTATATTAGTTCCTGATTGGCTGAATGTAAGTCAACGCAACTACATAATAACAAGATATTTACAATGTTCATCTCCTACAGACAAGAGACTGCGTTTGCGTGTGCTATATTGTAGACAGATTCGTTAAGTTGGCTACATCCAGTACGACACAAAATATGATACATATGTCAATGTTTAGAGTTAAATTTTTGTCACAATTATATCCAGATCTCATAATTTGTGCCTATTTTTTTTTTTAGTTTTTTTAGAAAACAACAGAATGTATGCTATTATGGGTGCTACCAGTAGAACCTCCTCTTTTTAGATGCTTTATCTAAAGCTATAGACACACAAATTATGAGAGTGGTATATTCTTGTGGAACAAATCCAACACCATATATTGGAATATTTCTAATAATGTGTGCCACTATGGATGGTACCAACTTCACAAACATAATTATATACCAGTGAGCCCAGCTCAGACAAGTGGGTGCGTCTGGTTGTTGAGACTGGGTCTTACGAGCGCTACCGTACTGGAGTGGATTCTTTTGAGCACCGCGTCTTAATAACCGTTCGGGCTATGCGGCTATGTACTAATTGTGCTAATGGATTTAGGGATTAGGAAGGTTGTATTTAGAGGAAATGTATCCACATTAGCTTGTAGGTAGAGTGGAAAATCATTTAGGAAAAACCTTCAGGATACCTAATCGAGATTTGAACCTCCTGGTATACTGCGAGAGTATTGCATTAAACCTCGTGGACACCGAAG
Organism: Timema bartmani; assembly: GCA_902151455.1. NCBI lineage: Eukaryota > Metazoa > Arthropoda > Insecta > Phasmatodea > Timematidae > Timema > Timema bartmani. Next base: position 61,781 of record CABFWB010000548.1, read on the forward strand.
TGGGTCTTCATATGACTTAAATAATTTTTTTATATCAGTAGCTTTTATAACTGCAAATAAAGTTTCTACCTACCCAAGTCAGACCTTACCTCGGTCCAAATCAGACGGAGTTTCCATTAAACCGTGAGATAGATCGTTTTTACATTCGACCCATCAATTGTAATCGAGTTCCAAAGGTATCATAATAAAATGTACGACTGAATGGCCACGAGAGAAACAATTCAATATTCTTTCTTAACCTCGCAGGTGAAAGTGATATCGGGACAATGGAGCATTGAGAAGTAATTTCCACAATGACACATAGATAGAAGCACTTCCAATTAAGGGGCCACGAGTAGAGACTTTTATTTTAGAGAGGTGGACTAATGATAAAGGATATTAGAGAAAAGGTTACTGCAGCTCACTTAGTATCTCCTTAATAAGGTGGAGGATTTCTATATTTTGTTTCTCGAAAATCCCTCGTGGAATCGAGGGAGCTGAATAATTTCTGATTCGCTCCCATGTGGACATATGAAAGTTAAATAGGATGGGAGTCTTTATGCTATATCCTTTTGTACTTCACTTTTTGTAAGATAAAACTTCCGTTAAAATCATCATTTTAGATTCTATGGTAGGGAAGAAAGAGAAGTAGCATCATTTTAAGCGTACAACCCAAACGGGTAGTAAGATGCTGTGCTGGAAAGAACAACATAGTTTTAACTCAGAGAATACCAGTATTTAGTATCTCTCTAAATGTACAGAATATATATAAACCAAGAGGATTCGTCAGGTAGATATTCCTGGTCTTCTACTGGAAGTGGTGGATATGTAAGCGTCTTCTTAGGCTGGGAATCAATGCAGGTGCGGTTCCTTTGTCTCTATGAGATGATGATGACAATGCTGATGATGATGATAATAATTATTATGACAATGCTGATTATGATTTTGATGATGTGATACCTTAACTTAATCCTAACTAACCAGACAATCGTAACTATTGGAACAACTCCCCTTTGAGAAAGATACCTATGGTGCAGCCAGAAATTGAACGCGGGACCTCTAGATTAGTAGCCAAGAAGGCTGACTACTATACCAAGAGACCAGCCAGTAAATATATTATTTAGGGATGCGGGTACTTCCCCAAGTAGTGGGAAGCAATTTAGGGAATCTACCCTACTCTTGGACCCAACTTTGATGGACGACTGAGGAAAATGGAAGCAAATAGAAGAATAATTTTAGGAAAAAAAAACCACGTTCAGTACACCTACCAGAACTCTAAAACCTGATCCCCTCTTCTTCGGCAATCCAAATTAATTTGCGAGCGAGTGACGCCTTTCAGGCGTATAAAACCTGTGGCCCATAGCCCGCTCACATGATACCCGATCCATGACTCTGTATAGCCCGCGTAACATTTGATAAACCAACATGCAAGCTAGATTAATTTTTATATAAACGTGGTAGCAATACGGCTTTTTGAATAACATTTGTAAATTAGTTATTTTTTGGGAAAATATGGTTTGTATACCAATACACCGAGTATTTACTATATACCCACCAGAAATCTATTCCCAAGAGCTGTTGCATTTGCGCACCAAATATGTAAAGTTTATTTTTGTAGCACTGCGTATTACGACCCGTTCTGGTTATACGCTTAATACTAGTTACGCTAGTGGTTTTAGGATTAGGAATGGTATATTAAGAGGAAATGTGCCTGAATTTGCGTGGAGGGAGAGTAGAAAATCACCCTCAGTACACCCGACCAAGATTCGAACCTTTACCTCCACGTCATTGACAGTCTAGTCTACTGCGAGAGTTGTGTGTTAGACCACGCGGCCAGTAAAGTGGGTGTGTGCAGTGTTTGTCATATGAGTGAATATTGATTTTCAAAACCCCTAAAAGATCTAGACTTATGCAAACACATTGTTATTAATCAAGAAAATTGAATTCAACACAAGATCTAAAGACTTAAAACCTAACATTCTTGCTCTTGTTATAAGATACATACGAGTTTATTTATGAAAATAATATTAAATTTAAGTCTGTGTGAATCCATAAATTTCTTTCTCGAATCGAATTCAATCTTGGCTAACTCAGTGGAATCGAATCCGTGTCGAATCATATGCCTAAAATAAATTTAGAGTCGAATTCGAATTGAATCTCACGCTAAGTTAATTTATAAAATCGAGTCAAAGACGAATCTCATTCTTTAAAAAAATTAGATAGAATATTTTATTTCAAATATAAGCTTGGATCTGAATCAAACCATTTATTTTAGACTTACTATGTGAATGTTACAAATAGAATCAGTGTTGAATATTTTATTATGTTACGTTATCTAATCCAATCCAATAATAAAATATTTCAAGAGACCAAAAAATAAAATATGTAATACATAAATAAATCTCAAACGGTGAAAAATCAAATAAAGTTCACACCACTATTTTAAATCATATTGTAAAGGTCGGTTAATAGCTAATAAAAGATGGGCCTACCAATTATTTTTAAGTACAAGGTATTTACTGTCACAAAAAACTGTCCCACACGTGATATCTCTACGACCTGCAAATTAAGTTAGTTACTTTTCTATTAACTCTAACACGTAACTGGTTCCCGTTCTAATAATATTAATGTGTTAAGTAGGAATGAATCATATATTTGAATTTTGAGCTAAGCCCATTGAATCCAAATCTTCCAAAAATAAGATTCAAAATTTTGAATCGAATTCTAAGCCCACATTCAGATTCATTCGATATTTAGAAGATTTGCACAGGCTTACTTAAATTATTACATTCTCAAAATGTTATTTTTGTAAGAGTAAGTATTTTAAACCAAGTTATTCTTATTTTAATTAATTAAAAAATTGAGTTTTCTGAATCTAGGGCCGCTCAGGATTTTCGATTTTCCATGTGGTCCTTACGGTCAAATGAGTAGGCCTATGACACGTACGCCTTAGACCATGTGACAGCCGATGTGGCTACGGATCATATTTTAAATATATCGATAAAAAGCAACAAACTTATTATATTCAATCAGAAATACTGGTTATACAGAGTGGGTCAGAAACAATTAGACGATATATGTATACTGAGGAATTAGGGGGTGCGAAGATTTGACTCTGCTTTTAAACTTCGAAACAAATATCAGCTTCGACTTCGCTTTGAAATTAATTCCGTCTTCACAGCTTCGTCACTAAAATATTGACAGCTAAAATATTCGATTTATTGTCAATTGTTGCCATTTATATATAATATAAAACAATATTTATTTGAAAAAATCCTAAGTAATTAAATTGTAAGTTGTAATATTACTTGATCTATTAGATTAAAATGAAATATTAGTAAAAATAAATATGATAAAACATTTTCTAAGTAATTTCAATATATAAACTTTAATAAAAAATAGTATAATATATTTTTCCAGTGTAAAAAACTAACAAAAAGATATTCAAACTTCGATTCGGCTTCGAGAATATTTAATATATTTGATTCGAGTTCGCTTCGAATTTAAAAAGTGGACTTCTTACACCCTACTGAGGAAAGTGATGGACAACCCGCTGAGGTATGACTAACGTCCGGTGTAGCTTATCTGAGTGACATCTTCAAAAAGTGAAAAAGTGTCGTATGTAATTTGCTTTTAATTAGCTAGCGAATATATACTTTTCAATTAAAGTATTCATTTTAAAGTTTCTAATAGTTTAATTGTTTAAGCACTATCCTGTATAATTTGCAACATAATATACATATTATTTAATGAGATGTATAAAAAAAACTTTTCCAAAATTACCCCTTCATCTCATGAATAATTTCAAAAAAATGCTTTCCTCCGAGACAACTTCAAACCTTATCTCTGCACAAAACGAGACTGACATAATAAAGGGTTACACATGGAGTACAGTCTTGATATTGATGACAAAATCGAATTACCCCGGAAGGACACCAAAATCTAATCTGGAGTACACAAGTTTTCTAATCGAAACTTTTGTCACTTCAAAGCAAAGGGTTGGTAGGGGCAAGGGGGGTTGGTTAGTTATCCAAATCTCGTCCCTTTTCTAACCCACCCCCTACACCCATTCAACACCCCCTTTTCATGAGAAAACTCTTCAAACGTCTATCCGGCCTGGAGAAGGGGGGGCTAGAGGTGGGGGTTTTGGAGCCCCTCCCCCTTTTCCACGACATAATCATAAGAGAGAACCCTGCCTTAACTACAATATAACCCTTGCCTGTTGATAACATTAGTGAATAATGGTCTTGTGTGTGTGTGTTGGATCCTCTTTGAAGCATAGAAAGAGAGATAACGGGGTTATTACGGTTCGGTTGACAAGATGTAGACTAGGAAGGGTAGAGGGGGGTGTTTTGAGTAGACACGACTAGAATAAACCTCATTCGTTGTTTGACCAAGTACTAGAGTCAAGTTACGTCAGTTTGGCAGGGAAAGGAAGAAGTTGTAGACGTTGACCAACCAGAGAGGGATTCAATCATCCATGTTGGAGGAGCTTACTGTGGACCAGGGAAAGAATGGAGGTTTCTGAGAGTGTTGTGAACTTTGATCAGTCAGAGAGGGATTCAATCATCCATGTTGGAGGAGCTTACTGTGGACCAGGGAAAGAATGGAGGTTTCTGAGAGTGTTGTGGACTTTGATCAGTCAGAGGGGGATTCAATCATCCATGTTGGAGGAGCTTACTGTGGACCAGGGAAAGAATGGAGGTTTCTGAGAGTGTCGTAGACTTTGATCAGTCAGAGAGGGATTCAAGCATCCATGTTGGAGGAACTTATTGTGGACCAGAGAAAAACAGGAGGTTTCTGAGAATGTTGTAGACGTTGATCAGTCAGAGGAACTTAAGCGTTCACAATAGAAGGAACCAGTGGCGCACCCAAAAATTCACCTTGGGGGTAGGGGGAGAAACAATCAAGATTGTAGCCAGAATAAAATATCAGAAAGGGGGGCGCGGATTTAAGGAGTGGTTGGACTTTTTTTTAAAAATAGGTTTGCCCTCCAACCCAAAGAGGAATTCAAGAAACCTCTCAAGGAAAAAAAAGTAAAAAATTAGATGTCACTAGAAGCTATTTGGTGTGGTCCTCGCCTGGTAAATTTTTAAAAATTAGCTGCTTATTAGACTAAACAATGTATTTTAAATTCATTCTACACAATATATTCAATGCTCGATTTTACAATTCATCCAATATTTTAAGTTCTTACTAAAATCATTCTAGTCTTGAGGGTGGTGGGGGCCACTTTACTATTTCCCATCTCCAATGGGTGCACCAGTGGAAGGAACACACAGTTGTCGCTTAGTAAGAATGAGGAATTAAAATAAGGTACTGTGAAAAAGGTAAGCTATCCCCCACTGTGCTCAAATGGGCCAAATTGTATTCAAACCTCACTTTAAAGAGCGCAAGACACCTTACTAATCTTTCATGTGTGTGTCCTAAATATATCTCTTGAACTAAATGATGGATCTTGACCAAATTCTAAACGTTAACATTAGGAGGTAGCAGTATTATTAATCTCACTGCTTACACAATGGTATTATCTTATAAACTATACCATATTGGAACCAGGCTTTATACATTCCAAGGTAAATGGAATATACTTACCTAACAATAGAACCAAGTATTGAGTTTTTAATTATTCTTAAGAATGGTTTTATAACACCACGACTCACTACCCGTTCGAGCCGTACGTATGTACTAATTACCCTAATATTTTAGAGAGCAGGCAACTTTATTATTATTATTATTATTATTATTAAGAATTAATAGCCAGAGCTATTATTTATGCTTATTAGTGGGGATTACTCCACCTAGATATCATATTCTGAAAATTGAAAAATGACACCTGGACACGGGTTCGATTCCCGTGTCCAGGTGTCATTTTTCAATTTTCAGAATATTATTATTATTATTATTATTATTATTAGCACCGCGTCTTACTACCCGTTCGGGTTATACACACTTACGCCAATGTGTAATGGTAGGGTGATTGTGAGATGAAATGGAGGACCTACAGTTTAACGTGGGATCCGAACCACGGTGGAAGGCCTGCATTCCACACATTCACAAGCTGTGATTAATACACATCTTGTCAGAGGTGAAGGAAGGGTTTGGCAATCAGATAAATCTGTGCCAGGACTGAGGATTGAGCCCCGGAACCCCAGCACCGACACCTTACCCCTAGACCGCCAGATCACCTAGCAGGCAAGCTTAATTTAGAAGTGCACCTGCATTTGCGTGGAGGAGAGTGGATAACCGTCTGTGAAAAAACACTATTGTCACACCGGGCCGGTATTCGAACCCTTAACCCACCCATCATCGTTTTATTAGGAGAGTGTTATCTTAGGCCAATTTGCCACCGAAACAGGGTTTGTCTGCCCAAGTTTTCCTCTCAAGACTCACCCTCCCCTCCTTCTCTTGAATTTTGAAAAGCTCGTCCTAATGGTCAGACTAGGGATGGATTTTACCTCCTGGCATCAATTTGAAGCCATATTTTTGTTCCTTTGAACGTTGAATGGAGAAGAGTTTCTTATCCTGTAATTCCTTTGAAGTACTCAAGGATTTGACTGAGGATGTTGTAGAGGCGGGTTGCTCTTAAAACATATTTTCCGCTTTCACAAAACTTTATTTAGTATTCCGATTTAAAACAACTTGATACAAACATAAACAATGCTTATAATGAGCATGATTTCTATTTTAGAACGTCAGAAAACACGTCTTGGTGATCGCATGGTATAAGACGTCAGTATCGTGAGATAATGGATTGCCAGTGACTGGATGATTGGGGGTTGAATATTTTAAAGTGTATTGTGGATAGTTTTACCCAAAATAAAATTCCAAACTCCCTCTCCGCTCAAATGCCATTACATTTTGTCTAAAGCTATACCTTCCNCTTATTTATCTATACTGGCCGGGTTTTGTAGGTTCATTAAGGATAAAATGTTTCAGCATTTATTACGAGAGAAGATTCCATTACTACAGTAAAAATCAAAACGTTGAAAAAACAACACCAGACCAGGATTAGATGTCAAATTGAATCCCAACCTCTCACGTGAGAGTAAGGTGTGCTAATCGCTAAACCAACCTTGCTGATGACAAGTCAATTAGATCTATTAAGGTGGGAGAGTGTCTAGTGAACTCGAGTTAAGGGAAATGCTTATGTAGTTAATGTAACAAAACATTTCTAGCAAAATAAATCAATGATTTTTCCAGTAGAAACATAGAGTTTAATTTCCTCCACATGGTGATATAAACATTTGTTGAATCTGCCATGAGCTTAGCTGCATTAGATGGAGAAACTTTCTAAATTAAGATAAAAAACCTAACATTAAATTCCAGGACACCCTTGATAGATATTCAACAAATGAAGAAAATTTAACTTTATGTTTCTACAGGAGCTACATTTGATTTATTTTGGCAAAAAAAGAAGTTTTTACATAAAAACTGCAAAAATACTGATATTCAGTCACGTCTCCTGCATTCTTACCTTGAAAAATAACAATATAATATCTACTTCTGACTGGGTTGGTCAAATGGTCTGTAGTCTGGATTCTGACGCTGAAGACACTGGGTTTGATCCCAACCAAATGAAATGGGACTCATTTTTCCATTAATATTTTCTTCACCCCTTTTACAAGAATATCTCCTTTAAATTGAACCTCTTCATACTTTATCCTTAAGCGATTTCGTGTATCTTATTAGATGTCTTTAAATGGCTGTAAGAGGCAAAATACTCAAACATATATTATATTATAGCAACACAAGACTTAAAAACTAGCTTCAATCTTGAACATGCAAAAAATCAAAACACCCTGGTGGTTAATGTATTACTGTTAAAAGAAGGTGTACGGGGTGCTGGAAACTCATATTTCACTAATAATATATTTTACTTTCTTTCCGGGCGTCGAACCCTAGACCCTCAGTTCATAGAGCAGATGATATCAACAGATCTAAGGTGTCGGTATAAATAATGTAGATTATTTTTTATTGCTGTGGCTTACAGCCGTTCGGGTTATACGCCTAAGCAATAATTACTGCTGTAGTGTGTTGATATAAGAAAGGCTGAATTTGGAGGAAGTGCATCCCCATTTACGTGGAAATGGGGTGAAAAACCATTTAGAAAAAACCCTCTCCAGTGCACCCGACTGGTACCTAACCCTGATCTCCCCATCTTATTGGCATTCAGATTAATTTACTGTTGATTTTGAGGCGAACTTTTGCATAGACCAGTTAGCTATATAGTTCATTTTCATAAGTGTCGCAAAACAATTGAAGTTATTAGCATCTAGAATCATACTTATGGAAAAAAAAACTAGCCCAGTCTCATCTCACATGTACATTTTATTACTCACCAAGAATTATAATCCGTTAGGGTTGTTCTTATATAGAAATTATTGGGCTAGGGATGAATAAGGTAGAGTTCAAAGTTAATTTGGATCCAGTTGCTTGTAAAGAGAGTGGAAAACCATGTAGGAAATCGTCCTATCACAAACATTCTATTATAATGCGAGTGTGACACCTTGAACCACGCGTCCATATAAAAGTGCAAATTTGTCGTTGATTTTTAAGAAGAATCTTTTACTAACCGTTTAGTTTATTCGCATATGTACTAATCACGTTAATGTGTTAGAGATGAGGAAAGTTATACTTAGAAGAATTGTACCCACATTTGCGTAGAGCGTGAACGTAAAACTATTTATGAAACACTACCCTCAGCATACGTAACCGACTAGGACTTAAACCACAATTTTCCTAGCTTACACAAACATTTAAGTTAATTTAATGGATTAAAATACCTAAATTGCAAGAGTGACGTCACGTGTCCACCAAAATTGGTATCGTAGGCGTTAAAATCAGCCTTAAAATCTCACCTTACCGGTATTCAAACCCCGAGTATCCTGGTCACCTTCAAGTGAAGGAGTAGGTGGCAGGAGTATTTTGGAATCGACGCCTTGACGCCGGTTGCGTCAAGGCCAATACATCAAATTTGACCGCCCTCCCCCTTACACCTCATGTGGCATTCTCCCACCCCTTAGTAGTTTGTATACCTTACCCCTCCTACAACCCTCCTTACATTAATCAAGTAAAAAGGTTTTGGTCGTGGTTACGCCACTGCATCCTTCTTGTTTTCATCAGCCTCTCTTTGGTGAAGCCGAGGGTCTCCTGGGATCTTTGGGTGGGTGAAGAGGGAGGGATGTGTGTCACATCCTACTAGGGACTTCCTTTTCAAAAGAACTCACCGTTTCACGGCTGTCTGTTGTCTGCTCAGGAAGAGCTGATACATCTGTAACGCATCAAGGAAGACGACGGGCGCCAATGTCGAAACTAGACGAGACGGTTAATATGGTTCTAGGTTTAACAAACAGGTCTTGAACTGTTTTGAACAGTTTTGTATTTATTTCTTTGAAGCCATTTGTACTCTCTTGACAAACTAACTTTTATTCTACCCGTTTCGTTGGCCACGTGGTCTAAATAGCTACTCTCGTAGTAGACTAAACTGTCAGTGACGGGAAGATCGAGGTTCGAATCTTGGTCGGGTGTACTGAGAGTAGTTTTTACAAAATGGTTTTCCAATATCTATCCACAAAAATGCAGGTAATCTTCTTATAAATGTAACCTCTCTAATCTCTAAAACCATTAGCGTAATTAGTACAAAAGCGTTAAGCTCAAACGAATAGTAAGACGCGGTACTAAAAAAGATTATTGTAATTTTTTTTAGAACCGTATTTTACTTACCGTTTGGGATATGCAAATATGTACTAACTACGCTAATGGTTTAGTGATTAGAGAGGTTACATTTATAGGAAGTGTAACCCCATTTGAATAGAGGAGAGTGGAAAGCCATTTTGGAAGAATCGCCTTCAATACACCCGACCAAGAATCGAACCTTGATCTCCCCGTCATTGGCAGTCTAGCCTACTGGCGAGAGTCACACGTCAGACCATGTGGCCATCGAAGTGGGTCTCTAATATAATAAATTTTGGGGCACATCCCATGGCCAATTACTAAATATATATTTAGCCCTTGATTCAAACTAAATCATCTCTGGCGCTTGTGAAGGAAAACGCTAGACCAGCATGGTGTAAGCAATGGCACTTAATATCACTAATTAAAACCAGAAATATTGCATAATTTTTTTTTTAACAAACCCTAGAAAAAATATTTTCATGAGTGGCCCATACCTGAATGATATATAGTAGTTGACCCAAAGTTTTTAACGGGAGTAAAAGGGAGTGGGGGGGGGAGAGGTATGGTATGGTATGGTATGGTATGGTATGGTATGGTATGGCTAACTACACAGCACCCGATTAAACCTCCATGACAGGAACGGAGGTGAATTACCCGCCATTAGCGCTACGCCCCCCCAGCGACCACCTAATTGAATATCCTGAAAGCACCCCTTTCCTCTCACAACCCCCCATCCCCTCCCCTTCAGGGTAAGAGGGTCACAGAAACATTACCTAGAATGAATACATATCAAGCCAGTGAGCCCTATAGCTTTATTTGGCCCTGTCAACCAAGAGAGACGGAGAGATACAGAGAAAGAGAGAGAAAGCCAGAAATTCCTCTTTCAAAGGAATGGTACTAGCTAGCCCGTCTATATACACACAAGCACACAATCCTTCGTATACACTATGAATGTGTTTGTTTAGAGTTTACCTTTCGCGGGGAGAGGGGAAGAGAGGGCTGGAATTGGGACTGACTATAGGGGGGGGAGGGGTTGAAAAAAGGGGGGCTGCTTTTTATGACTACTCCTTTGATTGGACACATATTCGCGTTTGTTGCCTTTTGATATGATGCGGTACATAGCTCAGTACTTTGATTAATTATATTATTATAGAGCTGAAACAATACAAACACAGCGTTGTGTATTGGTGGTAAAGAGAGCCAATTTAGGAATCAAGAGAACGTCGGTTCTAGCCCGGGCGTTAACCCAGGCGGATTTATTTGTCACCCACACTGGTGGGTAGGCACACAAAGGCGTTTCATCTTGTTTACCAGTGATAGGAAGGTCTGGGATATATTCTCAGCCAGTTCAATTTGAGGGGTTTTCTCATACTCTCTCAAATCTAATGTGAGTCAATGTTCTCCTATACACCCTTTTGATTCCAACTCCATAGATTTTATATATATATACAGCGTGTTTTTTTTTAACTTTGCACAGCGAGATATTTTACAAAAAACGCATTTAAGAAAAATATTTTTAATACAAAGTCTAATGGTTTTGAGACGCCGACAAAATAACATAATCTATTTTTTATTTAATGCACATCTTCAAGGTCATCTCAAGGCCAACTATAGTTTTTCAAATGGGACCTTATATCTTTTTATTGCAGAATCTTATTCAACAACAACAAAACTTTTGTCTGAAACACTTTTTTATATGCGTATAGCCCGAATGGGTAGTAATGGCTAATAATAATACTTTTTTTATACGAGGTCTATTTTTGATGATATTTAATGAGGTAAAGTAATAAGTACTATGCTTTTGTACTGTTTTTATTTCATTTTAGTGCCTACTAAAGTGTGCTCCAACTGCCGGCCCGTGGGTCGCATGCGGCCCACGATCAATGAAGATGTGGCTCTCGTAGTATCCTGAAGGAAAATTTAAGGGAACTCCTCTGTCTGGATTTAAAAAGAATAAGAATAAAAATATATGTTTAAATAGTTCATGATTGCATTTTATTATGCATTTATCTCATTAGTAAAATTATGTATAAATACATATCTATAATGCTAAGTTGTTTTGTGAAAGTGGGTGTGCGTGCATATTTCAAAATACATTTTTGGGAAATTCATCCTTAACTTAGTTTAGTTAAATTTGAAAGATTCTGCCAAAAAAAATACAACTTGTATATAAGTAATGAAAGTAATTGTTTATTAAGTTGTCGGCCTCGGTGAGTACAGTGTGCCTTATGTGGAAATATCTTAAGTGGCGAAATTGGTAGGACCTATCGTTCTCGCTCATAGAAAATTCTCGTGTGTTGATATAATCAATCAGCTCAGAAAGTGCACGTTTAATGCCTCAAATAAATTGATTAAGGTCGGATGGAAAGGGACGTGAGATAAAGACCAGTGTTTTTGCAATTTTTTTTTATGGCAAAACATATTTTTGGTCAGAATAAATAAAATATTGCATCAGTACAAATATATAATTTAATTTTCTTCACATGTTAATATTTATAGATCTTGAATATCTGTCATGAGCATGGTGGCGTTATTTAGCAAACTTTTTAAATGAAAAAAAAAGTTGTCATTAAATTTCAGAACATCTTTGTCAGATATTCAAGAAATTTTGAGGTCACCATGTGAAGAAAATTAAATTATATGTTTGTACTGAAGTAATATTTGATTTATTTTGGCAAAAAAATGCTTTGCCATAAAAACTGCAAATAAAAGCTTACTTTTTATCACGTCCATTTCCATACCATTTTAAGGGTTGATTTTATATCTTCATTAAGTTTATGGCATTACTAAATATATCTTCAGCCCGTGTTGCAAATTGATAGTCTGATTGGGTCCTTGGAATGAAAAACGTTGGGCCACCCTGGTCTACTAGTATCTGAGAGTGTAAACAAATGCGAGAAAAATGTTCTCAGAAAAAAAAAACCTTCATTCATAAGGCTCAAAATGTTAATTTACAACAATTCTTCGAAATGGTTACCTTCTACTTCGATACACTTTCCAATTCGCTTTATAAAAGAATTGTGATTATTTAATAGAGTTTCTCGATCAATATCTCTGCAAGCAATTCTAATGCGTTCCATCATGTTTTTTGTAACTGTCGGTATATCATGGTATACTCTTTCTTTCAGGTAACCCCATAAGAAAAAATCTGATGTTAGATCTGGTGATATAGCAGGTCAAATAATTGGACTACCTCTACCGATCCAGTGGCCATCATAGATCCGATCCAATACTTGTCATGCGTGCAATTCTGGAATAGTGGGCAGGGCATCATCATGCTGAAACCACATGCCTTGACTTTATTGCAGGTTTAAGTTTTCTAGCAGCAATGTAAATCCTTGATATATTAAGGTTCTATATTTGTCTACATTCAATGTACCGTCAATAGAAAGGGGCCAATAAATTTGTCCCCGATAAGCCCGCACCAAAGGTTCCCAGTCCAAGGACGCTGTCTTTCAACTTGGCGCAACCACTGTAGATTTTCTGTACTCCAATAACGCTTGTTGTGTCGGTGAACTTCCCCATGGTTCATAAAACTCGATTCATTTGAAAATAATATTTTAAGAAAAAAAGTTATTATCTATTCTTACTTGTTCAAGTACCCATTGACAGAATGCTACTAGATTGAGGAAATTTTATCCGTGAAGCTTTTGATACAAAGACACGTGTTAAGGATTACATTTATGATGCTTCAATATTTTGAGCACACTATACTCTTGGATATTCCTAAATTACTAAGAATCGCACGAGAAACTACATGAGGATTATGAGATACTGCGGCTAGCACTGCGATATCAATATGTTCACCGTGAAAGTTGCTTGGCGGCTCTTTTTCTTCGTTTAAACACTTCCATTTCCCTAAAATTCTTTAACTAAACGATAAAAACATCTACGTGATGGTGTATTTATCTCTGGAAAACGATCATCGTAGAGTATAATAGTATCATTAACTTTTCTTCTGCGTTCACCATAAAATAAAATCATTTCAATTTTTCAGCAACAAAATAATACTACATGGCTCACATACGTAGATTTATAACAAACGAATATACCTCATGTTATGAAGAACCTTGTATTCTGTTTAGTATGAACATTATTTCATAAGGAAATTGAAATGTTAGATTCGTTTACTTATTATGTAAACATATTTAACATTTCGATCCTTATGAATGAACATTTGTTTTTTGATTTTGAGAGCGTTTTTCTTGTATTTGTTTACAATTTAAAGATTCTAGTAGGCAATAAATTGAAATAAAAACAGTTCCTAAACATCATATATATTAATTTGATTCGTTAAACATCATCAAAAATAAACCTCAGGTAAAAAAAAAGTGTTTCAGACCAAAGTGTATTTTTTTTAAATAAGTTTTAACGATTTTTTTCTAAGTTTTAACGATTTCTTTTAGTAAAACCTCAATAAATGTTTTACGGTGTTTTAATAGCAATACAAATTTTAAGAGAACTGTATAGTAGAACACTATTGCAAAAGTTTACAAATACCAGATTATTTATGAAATGGTTGATATTTTTTAATATTGTTTTCACCAAGATGTAGAAGAAAGTTCTGACCAGTTTAAAACTTCTGATTTCAAGTTTAAAGTGTTTTAAAAAAATGTGCTATAGCTTATTCAAAATTCTATAAAACAATTCTACATTATCTTGACATTTTATGTTGTGACCCTCTCAAAACATGACTTTGTTTGATAGATCGAGACTATATATTGCTTTATAATATTTTGATTCAATCGCAGAAGTATAAATGTTTGCGTAAATAATCGTTGAACTTTTTTTAAAATTTAAACTTGTCAGAAACCGGCTGATAATTTGTCACCTACATTTTCTTGAAAGTGATACTAAAAACATTAGATAACTACTTTAATAATGTGGGATTTATAAACTTTCGTAACTCATCTTAGTGTTCTACAAATTAGCACCCTAAAAGTAATATTTTTAATTACACTAAAATACATCCATAATGAACCAATTAGTGAAACTATTTTAAGGAATAGGATCATAGTACAAATTTGTGTGATCATTGTCTCCAACACGAACGAACTGTGAGTGATCAAGATTGATTGTCCTGAGAGATGAAAGTGTGACTGCACCCAACCACGACACCTTCTTCAAGGGTGTGACGGGGACGCCTAGGTGACATCGGAAAGTCAGCGCTTTTCTCTTTGTACTCGACTGTAGGAATACCACTGACGAATGACAGCCTCAAAAGCGAACAAAAAAAAAAGTGTCGGAATTGAAAGAAAAACTGCATGGGATGAGTTGAGGAATGGAACCGAAGATTGATTTGTCTTCGTGACAAATGATTGGTGAAATAGATGTCAGGATTAGAAATAAATTGAGTATGGTTAGCAAGGGGGCTTCATGGTATGTTCTTAAGAAAGGATGGGGTTCAATTCATATCAGATACCATTAAGTCTGATTTTTAAAAGTGTAATATCCTGGGGTGGCTCAGAAAGTTAGATGAATTATTTTATAGAGAATATTAAATTAAAGGTTCAGAGAAAATTTTAGAAATTTTTACTGTGACAGAACACGTGATACTTGTTACTATATTTACTATTGAATTTTGTGAAAACATTGTAATCGTGAATGAGATTATAATGTGCTTTAGAACTAAAAACTTGGTTCTATAATTTTCTTTGTATCTGGGTCTAAGGTCGAAAACGTTTAATGGATTACGTTCAAACTTGATATGTAGATGTTATATGGTGATAACTCGAGGAAAAATTGTTATTTTGATTCTAATCCCAAAACTAAGGGTAGTTTACTAATGAGTGTTTTTGTGCAAATTCGTTTCTTTTAAATATAATAATTTTAATGAGGTTTTCTCTAAATGGGTATCTGAGGAATATTGGCATGATAAATGATCATATATTTTCATTTAAAAAAAATTGTTGGCTGATTTTTGAAAATGTAAATTTAAAAAAATCATTAAAACTCTTTTTTTTATTGACTAATTCACGAGTGTTTCATTAGCTTGTCATCATGATAAATAATATTTGGTGCACTAAAAACCAATATAAGTATAGTTTATTATATCAGATTAGTCTTTATAAAATGTACTTCTACACATTAAACTATATGAGAACGTATACAATTATGCTGTATAATTTATTTAATTAATTTATTAATGAAAAAAGGTAATTGAAGGTGAAGATTAAATCATTTATTTAATATGACTGTTCTAATATTTTTTTTAAAAAAAGAGATCAATATCAGCACAGTAAATAAACTTTCGCCATATCCTTTCTATGTTTAATAATCCAAGACACCAACGCTCAGTATTGACACGGAGGGGAAGGGGTGGTTACAAACGACGGAAGATGCGTGCAAAGCAAAGAGCAATAAAAAAAAAAGTGAAAATCATACGAGTACCGAGAGTCAGTTGTTTGTACGGAGGAAGTGAATGTAGGGGTGTAGAAAGGCTGAGCAGTTGGGTGGGAGGGGGTTATAAGAAGAAATGAGCTGTCTTGAATTATTTGTCATCTTGTTACTCAGAGATCGCATGTAAATAATGGAGTGACTCGGGGAACAGTAAAACAATGAAGGCTAGAGGCACCCTCCCCTATACCCCCTTCATCCCCTTAAGAGCTACCCCTCTCTTCAAGAAGTTGGATAAAGGGGTGGTTTCCTTTTTTTATATTTTGTTCACTCAAGCTAGAGAAACAGTATTCGAAAGAGGTTTGTCATTAGTACACTACTACGAACAATCCAATTTTAACAAGAAAGGCCTTTTATAAAGTATTAACCTCATATTTGTGAACAACCATATAAATTATTACCATAATAAAAATGTGATTTTATAGTTGTTGACAATATCTACCATCAGTGGCATCTACAGATCACATGACTTGATGTAATAATACGTGAAAGTAGATCTAGTAGCTTTTTCTAGCTGTCCGATAAGATTATTCCCCTAAAAATTTTACTCTGAAAAAATTACCTTAGATTTCCGAACGCCATTCGTAACCCTGAAAAATAACAATAGCCTGCATTTAGGAACTAATTTAAAGATTTTTCTTGAAAAGTGGTGTTTTAAATAATATATTTGATTCCAAAAATGATATCATTTCGTTTCCAATAGGTATTTTTCTATCACAAAATAAAATTTGGAGTATTACAATTATTTTTACAGAATTTGGGCATTAAAGTTATAACAAAATAGTACTTTAACCAAATATTTGTCTAACTATAGGAAATTATACTAAAGAGAAATTTTTCTTAACATTTATCATAAGTTTGACATGATAGCCTAAAAAAATATACTGAACTCACTGCTAAAACTGTTGGATGTTGCTCCTAAGGTCAAGAAACAAATGACTAAACAAAGTGTTGCCAATATGTGAGAATTTAATTTACATTTCCTCCTGCATTTAATCCTAACTAACGACCTTCAATAATACATAATATAACATCAACTTACTTTGTTTAAAAATTGGGTATGGGACTCTAGAATCCTTAAAAATATTTGAGATTTAAGGGTTCGTTAAAATATTGAATCCAATATTTTAAAAAAATTAAAATTTCAAACTTTTGATTTGGGATTTGTTTTATTACTGTCTATAGAAGTTTAAAAACCAACATTTTTTTTATCACCCCCTCTTACTACCTTTTAAGGTTATACGCATAATCTAATTAATTGCTATCACTCTAATCAGGGAGGGATGAGGAAGGAAGCATTTTATAGCTAATCTACCTGCATATTTGTGGAAGAATGAGAAACCATTTATAAAAAACTATCCTCAGTAGACCCAACCAGATTTGAGCCCCTATCTCTCTGTCACCTGCAGGCTAGTCTAACATGATTGTAACGCCTTAGACCATTCAGCCACTGTAGTGGATACCAACATAGTTATGGTAAAACATATCAAACAGACCCCAGACAATAAATTTAACATAATTCAGTGCACGAATGTTATGATACTATTTATATTTTATTCTAGTCTATCATATATCTATTCAATCCTTTGTTCATAAATTTTTTCAAGATTCTGATTAAAATTAAAGATTCGGGTTTCAAAGATGAAATGAAGGTTTCGGATTTGAAATTTGGATTCATAAAATAATGTTTCCAGCCTGTTTCTAGTAAAAAATATTCTGTGGTAATAAGGAGAGGATAAATTTTTTTATGAAATTAGCATACAAAACTGTAAAGTCGGGAATGATGGGAACACGAGATAAGGTCAGTGTTTTTTTTAGTTTTTATTTAAAAACTACTTTTTGATTAAAAATAAATCAAATATTGCCTCAGTAGAAACATAGGACTTAATTTTCTTCACATGGTGATATCAACAGTTGTTGAATATCTATCAAAGGCGTTGTGGAATTTAATGACAACCTTTTCTCTACATTTAAAAAGTTTCTGATCTTATGCCGCTATACTTATGACAGATATTCAACAACAGTTGTATTCACCACTTCGAGAAAATTAAACTATGTTTTTATTTGAGTGATGTTTTATTTCTTTTGGTGATAAAAAATTGTTTTACCATAAAAAAAAACCTCCAAAAAACAGTCCTTAACTCGCGTTACCTACATCTCCACCTTAAAACAACCATTAGTTTTCAAACATATAGGACCAGTGTAATCTTAGACTCGTAACATAAACGGCAAAAAGCGATACACCAGTGTAATGGGCGACGCATAGACCTCCAAGAGAATCGAGGGAAACACGATAGGAAGAGTAGAATCAAGGAGTAACATGAAAGATAAGTAGGTCGGAATGGGTCCTTAGAGGCTCTTGTCGACTCACCTTGAGACAATGATCTTCTATTGAAGTTGAACACCAATGGAAGGTGCACTACCCTCTTTACGTGTTGCCCCTCTGGATATGTTAACGCACCACTATCTAGACTCGGAGCGAAACCGTTTTCTAGGGAATCGTTTCAGACAACGATGGCGTCTAGAGTGATACAAGGAGGAGGGGGGGGGGAGGAAGGT
>CABFWB010000548.1:104981-122159 GCA_902151455.1 Timema bartmani
CCCCCCCCCCCCCCCCAAACCCTGAGATTAATTAAAATATTGAAATGATGGCAAAAAGTACGTCAAATTCTGCGGGCTATAAGTTTGTACGCTGACATCTATGTGTGTTTATTTTTAGTCTTAGTAGATTATACTTTCTATGTATTTGTCACTTTTTTATCTCATTATTATTATTATTACTATTATTATTATGATTATTATCAGGTGTTCTATCTTACAACAGGTCAATTATTTTTGTCAGTGAATTTAGACCACCAATGCTGCCTGTCCTCTGCCTCCTCCTTCAGGTCCCAGAATTTTCTTCTTTCCTTCAAGTCATCTAGTATTTGAATCCTCCTCCTTCCTAAGCTCCTCTTTTCCTCAACCTTTCCTTCTATGTTGTCGTGCAGAAGACAGTTTCTCCTAAGGATGTGTCTGATCCAGTTTGCTTTGAGCCGAAGAATCACATCCAAACTGGTTCTCTTCTCACCCACTCTTCTTAGGACTTCTTCATTTATCACCCTGTCTGTACACTTGAGCTTCTCAAATCTTCTCCAGCACCACATTTCAAAGCTTTCCAAGTATTTATTTTCTATCTTCCTAAAAGTCCAAGTTTAGACTCCATACAGTACGATACTATATTTCTCTCGCTTTGAATACATAATTATTATTTTGAGTGAGTGAAGTTACTTCCTAGCCTATATAGATAAAAATATTGAAAAAAGTTTTTTAAAAAAAGGTATTAGTTTGGGGTCATAAATAACAGTCCTCTTTTTTCCCGCTACACCAAGTAGACATTTATCCTGAACACTTCCTCTTCCGACCTGTGTTACTTAACTTCTCACATAAAGCGTAAACGCCATTACTTCATAGTAAAGATTACCTGACCCTAAAATAGGGACTCAAATTCAATACTATCTAAAATAGGAAGTTATCCATACTAACTGTAAAAACATGAAACATAATATTATTTAATCAACATAAGCATTCACATATAATATATGAGCTATGTAACACTGTGATACAAGCTCCCTCCCTCACCCTTTTAAACGCCATGTAGACATTAGAGCTCCCTATTAACCCCGTCTCAATAAAGATACGTGGTTTATGTATGATCACTATTTTATTTTATTTTTAGTATTTAATTAGCACTTTCTGAACCGACTTATTTTATCAGCACACGAGAATTTTTATGAGTAAATACGATAGGGCCTACCAATTTTGTTAGGAAAGGTTTTTTTTTTAAATTTCAGGGTTCTTATAGATGCCACAATTGACATGAGACCAACGCAACTCAACGGATTTACTTCCCCTCCGAAGGAATTTGTGCTACGAATTTGTATAGTTCACGAATAATCCATCAACCCAGGCTGGGTTAGAACCCACGAACATCGGGTCCCGACGCAAGAACTTTACCCCAAGAACACCTAGGTCAACATGACCCCTATCAAAAGGATAATATCGATACTTTTTCCATATTCCTCTAACTACAAGTGTCGGTACTCAAACCCACGCCTCATTTCACACTAATACGCCCCACGCTCCCGAGAGGCTACAAACACACTAATCATTCATGGAGGTAAGGGGATTCGAACTCTCCACGGAGGGAGGACTCTGACAATAACTATCTAACCACTGAGACACGGACTACCAACATCACCACGCACGAAAGAACTCTCCACGGAGGGAGGACTCGGACAATAACTATCTAACCACTGAGACACGGACTACCAACATCACCACGCACGAAAGGTTTCACCGACGTTGAAAAATTAATGGATTCGTTGTAATCAATATTTTGGGTCACGCATACCCTCTATAACACCAGAAAGGCCTCCAAATTAATAGGTTAATATTAATAAACTGCGACGACTGTAAGAGATGTAGTGTATATCATTGAATCTTTTAAGGATGTTCGAAATTCGAGTATTGTTTTCAATATATAAAGGTAAAGATTATTTGCAGGTATCTGACCAGTTAAAAAAATAATTGGAATTTAAAGCTAAAAAATATTCATACAAAGACAATTTACACGAAAATTTGTACTTCTGATACTAACGCAAAAGGTCAGAAACCTAGATATAACCTTGCTATATAAAAACAAAAGTAATATTTTAGTAGGGTCACTACAGAACATTTTTAAGATAGTGTAGAATTGTTTTATTGGGTTATATGTGAGCTATTAAAAATTTAAGATACTTTTAATTTGTTTTACTGGGCATAGCTTTCACCTACATTTTGGTGAGAACCCTATTAAAAAATATCAAACCACTTGATAAATAATCCGGAATTTGTAAACGTCTACACAGCTTCTCAATGGTCTTCCATGATGCCCTACTTAAGGATATTTAATATTCAGGTATTTGGAAATGTTTCAGGTACAAAATATAAAAATAATTACGGTTATTTTTACAACTATTATTAATTTTACTAAATATTTAGCCCAACGTAATTGTAGGATAGATCTAATAATCGGATTCAACATCGTTAATTTACCACTCAATGTGAACTAAATAAGAATTAAATAAATTAAAATCATAATAACGTGTAAAAGTAGAACACTTATAATTATTAAGGAATTATAATATTCAGATTTGAAATTTGGGATTCTTAAGTAAACTTTTATCGGCATGTAGGGGCGAAAGGGGTTATATAGGCTGATGTACCAAGGCATCAATCTTGTATGTGTGGGGAGGTCTGAGCTTAGAACCAGGATGAACATACTCAGGTGTTTTTTCCAACAAAGTGTGTTTACATGTATATATAGGTCTATACATTAATAACATATGGGGTAACTATTCAATTATAGTTATTTTTACTTCAAGCAAAATTTCTTAAATAATGAGTTCGACACCTTATCTCGGTTGGTAGCGTGTCTTTCTAGTGAGCTGAAGGTCCCCGGTTTTATTCCCGGCATGAACTAAAAATGTATCATTCGTTAAAAGTGGGTTAACTCTTTTGCAGTTATTAATTAACGTCTGGAGACTAGATGGTGTGTCTGTTCTAGTCTTAAAATAGTTAATAAGTCATGTGCTGATATAATCAGTAGGTTCAGAAAGCGCACGATAAATAGCCCCAACCCATATCGGTGTCCACATGGTCTAACGCGCTACTCTCGTGGTAGAATAGACTGCTGATGACGGGGAGCTCAAGGTTCGAATCTCGGTAAGTTGTACTAGGTAGATTTTCCAAATTGGTTTTTCACTCTCATTTTTTAATTTATTTGAAGTATTTAACGTGAACTTTCTAAAACAACTGATTATATCAGCACTCGAGAATTTCTAAGAGCGGGTATGGAAGGGCCTACCAATTACGCCACTAATGGTATTTTATCATACTTTCTATGGTTCTTCTGATTGACCAAACCCTTCCTTCACCTCTGACAAGACGTGTATTAATCCCAACTTGTGAATGTGTGGAATTCCAGGCCTCCACCGTAGTTTGGATCCCACGTTAAACTGTATGTCCTCCATTTCATCTCACAATCACCCAACCATTACACATTAGCGTAGGTGCGTATAACCTGAACGGCTAGTAAGACGCGGTGCTAATAATAATAATAATAATAATAATAATAATAATAATAAATAATAAAAATCTATGGTTCTTTTACATGCCACAATTAACATGGGACCAATGGCTTTACTTCCCTTCCAACAGAACCTGTGCTACGTATTTTTATCGCTCAAGAAAAATCTGTCGACACCGGCTGGGTTTAAACCCATGAACATCGGGTCCTCATAGAAGCACTCTACCCGAAGACCAACGAGGTCGACTTTTACACTCTTCTTCAACGCAAATGCGTCTACACTTGATATAAATATAGCCTTCCTCATCGCTAAAACTACTATCGTAATTAGGCCTATTAAAAACGCGTATAACCCGAACGGGTAATAATACGTGGTGCTAAAAATAAATCCTCAAATAAATGAGATTAGATCTTAAATTTTCCAAAATTAAAATGTATTAATACCGGTTACTTACTTTTACACAAGTTAAAATAAAAAAGTAAATGACATATTCTTTGAACATTTTCTACTTTTTGGTTATAAAATGAACGATACAATGTAAAAATAATAAAATAGGTCATAAAAATAGGCAACCTAAACATGTACAGATTATGTATACTTCTTTGAATTCGGCAATGATCAGATATTTAAAAAGCGTTATACCATTTTTTTTAACCAACCAAACAAACACACAAACAAAATTCCTACCTTTACTTTTTACTATCGGCTGAATCTATTATGCCCATTGCCAGTATATTTCATCAACCATTCACAATTCTTTTCAGTCATTTTTTTAAATAGTTTTTTTGAAAACATAAAAAAAGAGATCCGTTTAAAAAATATATTCTCTTAGTACTGTATGTATATACAAAAAAAGCAGAAAAAAAACCCCAACTCTATTGAGCTCTTATTACACAACGCTGCACATACAATATTGACCCACTTGACTTTCAGAGATGTTGTGACGTATACAAGAGATCTCTAGGCCTATAGAAATATTACAGCCATTGAATAGACCCCTTCAAAAACATTTCCCTCTTTTATTTTTCAACCCTTGCGGGCCCTCCCTCTTTTGGAGTAACCCTGCAAACACAGAGAGTCAAGGGGCTTGCAGTAAAAACCCGAGACGTCAGTGCTGTTGAATAAGGTAACATGGAGGTTTTTTTTAGGATCGGTTTTGTTTGGGTTCTAGTGGAATTCGAGTTCCAGACATACGCAAAGCAGCACATTCCACTTTAATGATTGTGGAAACTAACTTAACCTTTTGAATCTGAAAGTAAAATATAACGTTTCAATCGAAGTATGAAAATTAAAATATGATAGAGGTGAAAAAATACATATTTTAAAAGTAAACTCTTAACTTTTTAAATTATATAAACTATGTAATATTATTTATATACTATACACAGACTATAAAATTAATTACCGTGCGTTTTTATGTTTCAACTCTGTGTAGTTTTGCAAATGGCTACTATAATTTATTTGGAGTTTAGTGTAATATTATGAGAGTTTTATTTTTAATCTTAAGTGTACCTATATATTATTATTATTATTTACTATAACACCATGTATTAGTACGCGTTTAGGATATGAATATTTTAATAACGCTAAGGGTGTAGGAATTAGGAACAGTCCAATTTTAATAGGAAGACACACCTATCCGACAGCAAGAAAGACTGCTAGATTTATTTTCATTTATTCATACATGAGGTCATGTGATATGCTGATGTCACTTTTCATTTGATATTATCATTAAATTGAAAATCTATCAAAATCCTACTATAAGTAGGATCTAAAGAAAATGTACATGCATTTGCGTGGAAGGAGCGTGTGAGGCCAATTAGGAAAAATCACCCCGAGAAAACCCAACCGAGGTTAGAACCCTGAACTTTTAATCACTGGAAAGTCAGACAAATTGAGAATGACGTTTAGTCCACATGCCCATTGATTCAAGTCACATTTCCAATATGATATCAAAATAATATCTTAAATTTACTAGAGTAGGTAACTTGCCCCAAGGTTTAGTGGTCAGTGCACCCATCTACGATCTTAGGGGTCCTGGGCTTGATTCCCGGCTGGCACCTTAGGTATTTTTCCCGAAAGGGGAACTACCCCGACGGTCACAAGGTATTGGTTAGCTAGGCTTAAGATAGGTATAAAAATGTTTCCACTGGTTCCACACCCTCATACTCACTATCACCCTCATACCATACTCAATATCACTATCATATTTACTATCACCCTCATACCATACTCAATATCACTATCATATTTACTATCACCCTCATACTCACTATCACCCTCATACTATACTCAATATCACTATCATATTTACTATCACCCTCATACCATACTCAATATCACTATCATATTTACTATCACCCTCGTACTCACTATCACCCTCATACCATACTCAATATCACTATCATATTTACTATCACCCTCATACTCACTGTCACCATCATACTCATTATCACTATCATACTATCCCCCCATACTCACTATCCCCATTATGCTCACTGTCACCCTTATACTATCACCATCATACTCACTGTCAACATCATACTCACTATCATCCTAAACTCATCTCACCCAAAACATGGAAAGAGCCTCCACAGAAAGGATATTTGGTTAGTACATTAGAGCGTCTGCGTCCCCTGGGTTACGGTACTTTAGTACTGGCTAATTTTTCTTCTACAAGTGATGCAGCCCAGATGCGCAATAAAAGAGTTACAGCGAATTTTAGGATACACGTGAAAGTGTATGGCTACATTATATTGTGAGTAGGCCTATATATAAATGTATGTAAATATATCAATTTTATGATCATAATTTTAAACTAGTATTTATTGGTTGATATGTAATACTGGGAGGATTAGTTAAATAATTGACCCCCTTTGTGACCTAGTGGTCACAGTTTTTGGTTACATATCCAGAGGTCTCGGGTTCGATCCTCAGCGCTTCCAGATTGTTCTGAGAAACAGTGGATCCTTAATGAGGCCAACGCAACCTCGTGAGGATAAACGGGGAGTTACTTGAAATTGTGAAGTAGTGGTTCCAGTCTAGAAAACTGTAATTAATGACTGGAGGTTGCATTGTGCAGACCAAATGACACCCTAAATCCACAAACTTTGTAACCATATTATCCAACATTAGACGGCACTCGGTTAGTATAACTGACGTGGAGTTTCTTTTTTAAATAAATAATTAAAATGCTCCTCTTAAGGCCGGTTTTATGACTCCTGGATAAATATTAATCTGGACGATAAATATTTTTATCTGGTCGATAAGTTAAAAGTGCGTCTTATGATTGACAGATACCATTTATCTGCCAGATAAAATGTATTTATCCATCACATTTTTAACAGGAGGTTTAAGTACCTGATAACTTTTATCTGAAAGTTAAAATGGGCGTTACCATAGTGATGCTTTGTTTTTCACGATGTTTCATCTATCAGAATCTGTTTTTAGGTTAAAATCTTGGTTCACATGTTTAGTAGGTGCATGCCCAGGCTCTAATTATATATAAAGTTAGAACATTTAATTCACACTTTTATAAAAACTGACAAGCTATTTGTAGAGTTATAGTTATATTAGAGCAAATTATTTAAATGTGAGTACATTAAATGAAATTTTGTAAACGTTGTACCCAACTATTGACCACATTTTGGCAGACACCAAAATTAATACTTGCAAGACAACCTAGCTTCTGCACCCCCGTTACGCCATCTGTTTACTCGCACTCGTTTAGCCGCCATTATTTAACAGATGCTGAGCGTTGTAGCTACTAGCCAGGCTGTGCGCATGCGCACACCAGTAAAAACAGTACCAACCTTGCATTTTATGCATAAAATATATATTTATCCTACAAATAAATATCCGGCAAATAAATTCAGTTCATAATACGCGTAAAATATCAAAGTGGCTGATAACCTTTATCTGGTAGCTAACTTTAACCTCCCTATAGCATTATTCATGTGGTAGTCATGAGACCTGCCCCTAATATGAGATAGCCCAGTCTTCCTCTACAAAGACGTTTGATAAAAGAGTTTTTGTTCACTTTCCTGATGAATAGTTAGATGAAGGCTCGTAGCAGAACGTTATGTACATGTTTTGTAAGAACACCCTCCGGTTCTACCCTTTTCACCCGTTAGTGTATGAAATATTTCCGGACGTGCTCAAGCAAACCCTCTATGAGGATCCTTGGGAAGTATGACTGACCTTTGTATACATGCTTCAGGCTGCTTCCAAACACACTTCACCACTAGAAATGGGGGAAATTATTTTTCAAAATAAATATTTGCTTCTTAACATTTTCAGTGAACAGCGCAGGTTGTTTGCAGCAAACTCAATTTTTAGCACCACGTCCTACTACCCGTTCGGTTTATACGCTTATGTACTAATACATTATTTTTCAAAATAAATATTTGCTTCTTAACATTTTCAGTGAACAGCGCAGGTTATTTGCAGCAAACTCAATTTTTAGCACCACTTCCTACTACCCGTTCGGGTTATACGCTTATGTACTAATACGTTAATGGTTTTAGGGACTAGTAGGGTAGATATTAGATAAAGTGAACCCATATTTTCATGGAGACAGAAAGTGGAAAATAATTAGGTAAAAACTACCTTCAGTACATTTTTTATTTATTTAGCACCACGTCTTACTTACTACCCGTTCATGTTATGCGCTAATATAATAACTACGCTAATGGTTTTAGGGATGAGGGAGGCTATATTTAGAGAAAGTGTACCCACATTTGCGTGGAGGAGTTTGAAAAACCATTATGAAAAAACCACCCTCAGCACACCCGACCAAGATTTGAGCCTCAGTCTCTCCATCATCGGCAGTCTAGTATACTGTGAGGGTAGCGCGTTAGACCACGTGGCCACCGAAATTGGAAAAATCACCCTCCCGCCCTTAGTACACCCAACAGGGATTCGAGCCCCGTGCTCCCTGCCATCGGCAGTCCAGTCTATTGAAAGATTGATGCCTTGGATTAAGGGTGTGCAACCCTAGAGTCGTCGTCCCCCACTTAGAGTACCGAGCCATCCAAGGGTCACCAAATTTGTTTATGGATGACTAATAGGATCCAAAAAAAAACCCTATTAGGTAAGATTAAATCCTTGTAATCCTGTAGGTAAATGCTATGTGCAATAAAATTAGTGTTGCTATAGATATTTAACAGTCTTCAAAATATTCATAGATCACTCCAAATTAAGTGTAAACTTAAGGTAAGCATAAGGAAGACATTTTTATTTACATGTCGACATGGGGTCTTCTAAATAAAATAATACTTCAGTGGGCTCACACTGACAAAAAGTTTGCGCACCATTGCACTAAACTATGCAGCCACTGAAGCGGGTCAACTCGTGTTAAGGGTGCCAGCCATTCTAAGGGATATACCCTCACACAGCAGTATTTATTGTGGATATGGCTGTTCTGAAACATAAAAAGTGCTAATGTGATCATCAATTAACTTAAAGTTTTGAAAATCTACTTTAGTAAGGTTGGAACTCTGTTTCTAATCATTTTATTTGATCTTGGTGGATACCAGTGGGCACGTGGATTAAGGAAAATAATTGATAAAAGACCTAATGATTAAGGAATTAGAAGTGTTAGAAGAGAAATAAGAAAGAGTTGATGAAGTAGTTTGTAAATAGGAGATAAAACCATGAAATAATAATAGTTGAAGGGATTGGATGAAGTATCAAGTAAACGGAATATCAATTAAAGAAGAGTGTAGAGTAAGAAAAGAAAATATAAAGTAAAGGAAGGTAAAATAAAGAGAGAAATAAGAGGAAAATCAAGAAGGACATGTTCCCATCCTTTAGGCGCATGACTTGTGAAGATAAGAAGTTAAAGTACGCCTACGTAGCTTACTGGGGTGTTAGGGGAGCAGGGGAGGGTGTAATAGTTACTGCAACGCTGTTGACTTAGTAAATAGACCATCTCATTTCCTTACAAAACCATCCTCTACCCCTTTTCTCTCATCACATCCTAGGACCATGTGCTAGAGCAACGCCTGAATGAGTGAAGCACTAGCAATTACAAACGCGCGCCTCCCCCCACTCCTATCCTCCCCTCCTTAATTCACGGTGTGGGGTACCGATGTGTGTGTGTGTGTGTGTGTGCTGACTAAGCAACATACAGGCACCCTCTTCACCCCAGTGAAACATGAACCATCCCAAGTGAGGGGTTTTATCCTCGAAGCTCAGAAAGTTAAAGGGTTCACGGAAATAGGCGGAGTTTGCTCAAAATTTCATAAATATATATATTGATATTCCAGTTAACTTAGAGTTACGGGTTTATCTCTTCTAGCAGCAAGTAAATCTAGCGGTTAAGGTGATTGGCCCATTTCATTTGGCGTGGAAATGCAGAACCATGAGAACAAATGGTTATCTTCAAGAATTTTGATTGTTTTGCAATTTTCTTTTCGAAAATGGTTTGTTCAAGTATAGAAGCATGTTGATTAAGCTATACTTTTTATACACACACCTGTTCTGTAATGTTAACAGTGATCAAATATCAATAATTTTGAGACTTTTCAATAGAAAGCTGCCGGCCGCATAAGGAAAAAAAAAAGAAGAAAATGTAACAACTAATAAACATTGATACATTATCTTAAAAGATGTGTTGAAAATATTACTATAAAAATTTCACTCATTCTCGAGAAAACTGGTATTTCCAAACGTATGATTTTTTCGCAAGACTTGTCTGGTAGTTAGCACCATCTACTGTTTCTGTGATCCATCTGTTCTTGTTGGTGCGGAAGGATACTTTGGTCGGTTGTGAAGCCACGCCACGCCAAGCCTTTCACCCTCCCACCAACCATCCTACAAAATAAGTTTTAGACTTGCACTCGACAGGGCCAAGGGCTTTATGGTGTGAATGTGGGTAAACAGAGCTTAGGGCAGTGTTTTCGCAGTTTTATAGAAAAAAATATTTTTTACCAAAATAAATCAAATAGAGCTCAATTAGAAACCAAGAGTTTAATTTTCTTCTCATGGAGATATCAACAGTTGTTGAATATCTGTCATGAGCATAGCAGCATTAGATGAAAACTATTTAAATGAAGATACTTTATTTCATTAAATTTCAGAACACCCTTGACAGATAATTAGCAACTGTTGAAATCACCGCGTGGAGAAAATTCAAATATATGTTTCTACTTGAGAAACGTTTGATTTACTTTACCAAATAAAGTTGATATAAAAACTATAAAAATTCTTACTTTAATCACATCCCCTTTCATTCCCACCTCAATGGGAATTTCCTAATGTTTTCCGTTTGAGTTGGAGTGAAAGTAAATTTGAGCTAATGTGCAAATTTTTACAGTTCATTCAGCATAATTATAAACGTTAATTTCATTAGAAACTTTTATTTATTTTATTTATTTACAGCACGTTCCAGTTACACGCATGCATTATTATTTAATAATGTTCATATTTATTTGGTGAGGAGTAATAAATGATAGGGTTATATCTTATTGGTTATTATAATTTATTTTTATTCCTTTCTTATTTTATGAAAGATTTTTTCTTCTATGATGACGACATGTATAGGTGATGTTACACAATATTCAGGTATGAGGAAAACCAATGTAATTGTACATTTTTGTATTGAAATATGTTAATAAAATTATAAATTAAAAAAAGTTAAACACTAGAAATGGAAATACTTAAGATAAATTACAATATACTATAATAAATATTAACTAGCTAATCAATTAAATAAAAAAGATTATAAATACCTTGTTTGTAGTAAAGATGGTTTATTTTTATCCATACTATCGGGTAAAACCTCAAAAATTCACAAACTTTCCGTACACCCTAATAAGATTCGACCCAGGATCCCCCCACTACCGAAAATCCAGTCCAACTCAAAAGTAACACTTTAGACCAAGCGACTATAGACGCAGATAAGTCTAGTTTATCTTTCGGCATACTGGCCTAGCGATATCAACAGTTCTTGAATATATGGCATTGGGCTATTAGAATTTAATTAGGCTACATTAATGGACAAGGGATGATGAAGGTAAAATTTAGGAAAATTTACTCACCCTTGCATAAAGGCATGGGTATGATTATTTTTAAGGAAATTAACAATTGAATACACTAGGATTGGATTTGAACCCCAAACTTCCAGTCACTGGTAGTTCATATAAGACAACCTATTCATTTATAACTGTCCCCAACAATGCATGTCTTTCAATATGTTGCCACATACCTCGGTAGTCCTAGGGTAAAGTGCTTGCCCCAGGACCCAATGTTTGTAGGTTCTAACCCAGCCAAGGTTAAAACTGATTTTTCTTGATCGATACGAATCCGTAGCACAACTTCCTTCAGAGGAGAAGTAAAGCCGTAGGTCCAATTTTGTTTGTGAGATGTAAAAGAACTATGCAAGGTAAAAGAAAATACTTTTACTGGCCTAAATCGCGCTCATAGAAATTCTCATGTGCTGATA
Source organism: Timema bartmani (assembly GCA_902151455.1). Lineage (NCBI taxonomy): Eukaryota > Metazoa > Arthropoda > Insecta > Phasmatodea > Timematidae > Timema > Timema bartmani. Next base: position 116,937 of record CABFWB010000548.1, read on the forward strand.
TAATCAGTTGTTTCAGAAAACTCACGTTAAATATCCCCGATAAAAAAAAATAGTTATGTGGCCTGAAGAACAAAAATCCTAACATCTTTTTTCTCTCTTAGGATGACATCTCTCCATATTTTATCTCACAAAAATGTCTGTAGCCACTTTTAATTTACTAAAAATCACACATAAGCCAAATCTTTCCAAAAGGTCCTCCACTCCTTCAAATAAAAGAATAAAACCAACTTGTGGATAGGAAGATGTCCGTTCCTAACATTCCAACTCGAATCTCTGACCTTGGTATGAACATAAATATGCTACAAACGAGTATTTAAAATAAAATCTGCACAGGTTTTGATGACGTCATCTTGTTCCTATCTTGAAACTAACAGTATTTTCCGGAGCAAGCAAAGGAATGTTTGTTCTCAAGAAAATAAGAGGCTGCTTTCGAGAGGAAGAGGGGTTGTTTCCAGGGGATTGGGGTTGCTTCAAGAGGAAACACGTTCAAGAGATGTGCACGGTGAGTGTTGGTGGCAATTTACACTTTAATTATCACCACCCCTTGCTCGGGCAAGAACAAATCGGGGTGGGAGGGGTTGTCTCTTAAAGTATTAAGGGGTGAGGGGCTATAGGTTCCTCTAAACTTGGCAGAGGTGGCATGTTAAGGGTAATGAAATATTGTGTCAGATATTATTTCCTTTAATTAGTTTTGAAATCAAATATTGTTCAATTAAATATTATTATTTGTCTAGTCTAGTAATATTGATATTTTCTGATTGTTATTTGGTAGTAAATATATCTAGTTCACAGATTTCCTGGTTTTACCTTTGTTGTCTCCAACATTATTTCCAGGTGCATGATCACATGGTTTATATATATATATATATATATAAATATTGATATATATATATATATAATTGGACTATTTAACGTGCACTTACTAAACCTATTTATTATGGGCCGTCCATAAACCACGTAACGCTTTTTTCCTACCTTTTTAGCCCCCTCCCCCCATGTAACAATATGTAGACATTTAACCTACCTTCCCCCCTCCCCCCGTGTTACGTAACTTTGCTCACCAAGAATGAATGTCATTATTTCATAGGAAAGATATGTGATACTAAAAGAGGGATTCAGAATTAATACTTCTTAAAATCCATTTTAAATCCTGAACATAAATGATTTCAGGGAGTATTATTATTTATGGATGGTTACACATACAAACGGATAAGACAGACAAGTACAGACATAAAGACGTTGAGTTCAAATTACTCAGGTTCATGAGAGGAAACCTCTGCTATATTTATGTTATGGATAACAGGTTTGCGATCTGAGTAAGAGTAAGACGCCGCGGCACTACAATGTGCTGACTAAGATAGTACTTTGATGATGTTAAAGTGCCCACATACGATGCTTGACGCTGGGGGAAGACATCTTTCTTAATATTGTGCACTTTTTATGATAGTCATATTATCATCATATAGAGAGACTGTTTAAAGAATTCTAAGTATAAAACCTTTCTAAATTATTATTGTATTAAGCTACAACTTTACTTTAATTAACTTATCAATACCTAGACTTATGTTTCGTTCCAACATCAATCCTGGATCCTGACTTCAATCTTGAAAATGACTAGATTGCCAATGAAGCAGAGATCGGGGTTCAATTACCTGTCTGGTGTACTCAGAGTGGCTTTTCATAAATGTTTTTATACTCTCTCTCTCTCCACGTTAATGAGGGTAGATTACCTCTAGAATTCTACCTTCCTTATTTCTACTCCATTAGATAAATATAATAAAAGTAATTAGAATAACTACAATTAGACTATACCACCCTACAAAATGTATACTAAAAAGGTGGAATTTTAAAGAAAATTTACCAGCATTTGCATAGAGGGTGAGTAGGGAAATCATGTAGGAAAAGCAACCCTCAGTAGACCTGACTGGTATTCGAACCCCATCTCCCCAACATCGGTCGTCTAGTCTACTGAGAGAATGATTATTTAGACAATGCAGCCACCACAACGTATGCATAATAGTTGAATTTATATACATACACATTAGATTTATCAGAAGGTAAAAGTTATAGGCTTAAATACATCTAACTTTTGTGAATAATTAATGATATTTGAAGCTTTACTTTTCATAACATGCTGCTGGTATGAAGAAATAACACTATTAATGGAACACCTCAAACTTGCCTTGAGATAAATTCTGTACTTTTGCTTCTTTCCACGTCAAAACAACATCTTTTTGAGACTCTTCCACTATTTTGTTCTTAATATCGCTTTTTTACGCAAGCAATGAACAAGTCTCCTCTTTTTGAAAAAAATAATTTTTTTTTGTACAAACACAAGTGATTATTCACGGCCTATGTAAAAGAATGTGCAGAAGGAATCTAAATTATACTCAAACTCAACTATATTTATTAATTAAGGCCGCTTGGACTGACAGCGTCCATCCAACTAAAATCTCGTGAGTGGGTCAGTAGTTCGGATAATCTAAACAAGTACCGTGAGTATAAACATGTCACTGTCATCTGCATGAAAATTTGTTTTCTTGACTGTGCTTGGCGTTCATAGTCTTGGGCAGACAATGCCACCTAGGCGAACTCTAAATATTGATAAACAAAAAGTAAGTACTAAGCTTGCATTCTCAACGCCACAGATATTCGGAAGTTATCCATAAGTATGTTATATCAAAGGTGAAAACATGAACAATAATATTGCTTTTTCAACATTAGAATTTGAGTTTAAGACCTGTTTTACATAACACTGATATACCCCACCCTCCCCCCCATGTAACAGTATGTAGACATTAGAGCTCACCCCTTCCCCCCTCAAAACGTTACGCGGTTTATGGACGACCCCTTATATTAGTAAACAAAAATATCTATGAATGAGGGCGAAAGAGTCTACCAATTTTGTCAGTAAAGGTATTTTCACATACTGTCCTGTGTTCTCTTACAGGCCACGATTGACACGGGACCGATGGCTTTACTACCCCTGCAAAGGAAGTTGTGGAACGGATCTTTATAATTCAGGAAAAATCCGTCGATCCCGGCTGGGTTTAAACCCACGAACATCGGGTCCTGAGGGAATCACTATACCCTAAGTCTACTGAGGTCGACTATAGGGTTTTAAATATTTCTAAATGATTAAATTATTATTATTATCCTCATTATTATTAGCACTGCGTCTTACTACCCATTCAAGCAATACGCACTTACGCTAATGTGCAACGGTAGGGTGAATGTAAGATGAAATGGAGGACCTACAGTTTAACGTGGGATCGGAACCACACATTCACATGTTGTGATTAATACACGTCTTGTCAGAGGTAAAGGAAGGGTTTGGCAATCAGATAAATCGGTGCCGGGACAAAATATTGAACCCCAGACCTCCAGCACAGAAGTCTGACATCTACCCCTAGACCGCCCGGTCACCCTCTAAATCGTTTTACAACTTGTGGTTCCCCATTATTCTACCAGAAAAATGCTTTTATATTTTCTTAGGACTGCGTCTATTAGAAAATTATAGGCCTACCTCAAATAAAAATTTATAATTCATCAAACTAATAGAGAATACGGATTCTTTAAAAAGTCATTAATCTAATTTGAAGTTATACAATTTGGAATGTTCTATTATTTCTTTTTGATGTATACATAAACAAATTCCTTTAAATTAGTGTAAGTTAGACTACGTTATATTTTTTCTTAGGCGCATTCCAAAAAAACTCCTTTACCAAGATGGTAGGGAAAAAAAGGGTGTAGAAAGGAACACAAGTTATCAAATATTCTCCTTTAAAGATGTATTTAACATTTTAACCTAAAAGTTAATCAAAATAAAGCAAACATATTATAAATGTATCAAGATACTTTCAAAGCTTTATAACTAAACTCTAAGAAATGTTCATTAATATAAATTTATTAAAAAAACAAATGCAGGCTCAAAAAGTAAATAAACTTTAGTACTTGCCTTGAGTTGAACCTGAGTTTAAAAAAATTAAATGATAGTAAAATGAAGGATATAATTGTATAAACGGAAAATACATTAAAATATAAAATATGTATGAAGAAAAGGCGAACTAAAAGAAAAGGGGATAAATGGAAAGATAACATATTTGTTCAAAGTAATTGTACCAGTCTTGAAATGACTACTCGTAATTTGTTGGAATAGCGAAAAGGGCATTGCGTGTAGAACAGAACAAAACATTATTTTGGAGTTGAACACTTTATATTTTCTAAATAAACAATTACAGAGGGTGGCCAATAGATTAAATTTAAAAAAAACATTAATTTTATTCACCTAAAGATTCCTGATTTAACATTCTTGTTGTATATATTTCTAGGTCACAATATAATTGGTTTGCTTTAAATAAATATTAAATGTTTCTACTATTTTATTTTACTGCTGTTGGTGGTACAGGAGTCAGCTGTTGGTTGACATTCAGACCAGACATTTGTCTGATTCTCTACTATGGGTTGTTTATGTGCTGTGTTATTGAATAATTTGGTTTTTTTTTTATCATTTTGTGTTTTAATAGATTGTTGTATTTAAGTGTCCTATATAAATTAAAAGTAGAATATTTTTTATAGTATGCCTAAGAGGCCTGAATCTGTTATAAAAACAAAGGAATGTTTAGCAAGAATTGATCATTTTATCAAATTAATGTTCCTGTATTATTTTAATTGAATGAATAAAACAGTCATTGAGAATAATAATTTGATCATCCTCAGTAATCTATAAATCTTAAAATAATATTAAGACACAAAACTTGACCAGTACTAATCATTTTAAAGACATTGTCTAGCACTCACTCACAAACATAGGTGGTAGATATGAATGAATATAATTAAATCCGTCATTAATAAGTTTCTAAATATTCATAATAATGTTAACTAAGTTGTATGCTCACAGGATTGGAAGATACAAAATAAAAATAATATTTTGAAAAATATCCGTGAAGTACTCACTCGTAATAAGTAGAAGCCCAATAGTAAAACGTCTAGGGTCACCTTAGAATCACTTCAGATTTCTATATAAATGGTACGTTTCCGTCAGAAAAAAGTATCAGTGCAACCTATTAGAGTTGAATACAAGTTTTCTAGTTGAAATATGGTGAGATAAGTCTCTAAGAAGAAGCCATTCTATAAAACATTTCAGTTACTTAATGTGGGATGGAAGGATATGCGAGAAAAAACCAGTGTTGTTGCAGTTCTTATATAAAAACATTTTTTTGG